>JABCKG010000053.1:0-25588 GCA_018851835.1 Hypsizygus ulmarius | reverse complement strand
CTGTCGCTTGAGCCCGAGAGACCTGATCCTGCTCGATGGGCGAAGACCGAGGAAGCCGTTCTCAGGAAACCTCTCTCAGAGGTGCAGCTAGAGGAACCTGCCTTCACCCCATTCCCACTCGAAGTCGCCCAATCGCCCCCGCTTTCCGTCCTCCAGCCTGTATTCACACCCCCGCTTTCCCAACCCTCTCCAGTCTACGGCTCGCCATACGGGTATGCACCAGCTCTCCCACCTGGCATTGCCATGAACCAGCACGGCATGCCTTATGAACTTGCGACTGGCCGTCCAGTTTACCTCCAAGCACCCCCTCCACCGATGTACAACCCCCGCCCCATCATGCCCTCCCAGCTCCAACCTTCCAGTGTTCCGTTCGTCCCGGGCCACATTCATCATCACTCCGCAGTCTCCGCCATCTCCCCTGACTTCCTCGCGCAGTCTGCCCCGCAAACGCCGCCCATGAACGGGTTCATCGACCCCGTCACTGGTACCCCCATATTCTCCTTCCCTCGACAGACATCGCGCATCGAAATTCGCGCGCCGTCCGAGAACGGCGATGGCGGCACCGGCTCCCAAGTCAAGTCGCCCGGCGGCGGTGCGAAATTGTCCTCGCATCGTCCTTCGGGTCTGCGCACGACGGCGACGGCGTTCGAGCCATCCCGCTCGACGTCGGACGATTCGTCGGTGGGCGGATACTTCCCTAGTCTTGCGTCACTGCCGTCGTATGCCACAATTGATGGAGGGGACGGTGGGGTGGTTAATGGGGATGTACAGGCATACCAGCACGAGCAAGCTACGCTGGCGTACCCGCAGTACCCACAGTACTATTATCCCGATGCGTATGGGGCATACCCATACGTCGATGTGTCGCAGATGGGGCAGTATGAGATGTACCCCCAGGACGGCGTCACCCCGCAGGGTACGGTTTACTATTAGGTTCACCCGTTCGCCCTCTTCTGTTTCTCTCTCTCTCTCTCCTCTCTCTCTTGTTTCCTCGTGGCTTCTGGTTAATTGCGCACATGGTACTTTTTTTATATACTCACTCATGATTACGAACCCGGTCCTCGTATTGTCTCGCCAACTCTATAGCTCTACTACGTATACGTACCCAACACCTACTCCTTTCTTTCACCTTTTGTTTGCGGCGCCATGCTGTCGATATCATCTGCTCTGTCGCTGTCCATTGCGTTGTTATTTTCTCTTTTCTTTATCAATTTTCTTCTTTCATCGCAGCACGTATGCATAAACCTCAATATCCATAAATTCCCCCACCCCACCACTGCACTAAACGCATTATATTGGTTCGATGAAGTACATATGCCGATTGACTCGTTCCGTCTTTCTTCTTTCCTTTCTGATTGTTACAAATGCCTCTTCTCATGTCTGCGACTCTCATGATCCTACATCTACATTTACATTTTTTCCCCCTGCCTTGCCTATGCTCACGATACATACAACCAACCCTACATACCTATCTAAGTTTGCGGCGGCCGGTACCTACCTGACTTGAACTTTCTAGCTTGAAAATTAATGTCCATAAACATTCCTTCCCTTGATCGTCTTGTTGTGCAAGTCAGTTGGCTTAAAAGATGACTGACTGACTGATAGATCACACAGAACACGAAGTCGATCCGAAATCCAGTTCATCTGAAGCGATGTGACGTGTACATCGATCCTAGTCGAACGCGTGTCTTCAGAGCCTTTACAGCGTGCTCCACCCTGACTTTGAAAGGCCCACCGCTCCATCCTTCCTCCAGACAATAAACGCCGCTAAGCACAGCAAGCCCATCATATGGCATCCTCCAGCAGCCGGAGCCGAGGTTACAATGACGGCGGGTCAGTGTTCATGTCCCAGTAGACGTTCAATCAGTAACGAGTATCAATCAATTAATGACAAGGGTTGTATACACAGGTTCAGGCTATCCGGACGCGACATGCTGCCCTATGGGTTCAAAAATGGTGAGCCCTGGGCCGAGGACCGGCGGGCGCTCGAGAGGGCGTTCCGGGAGATAGACCTCCAAAGCGCGTGGTCCCCCCAGAGCTCACACGTCGATGCGGGAAGCACGTTGAGCACATTGAATTCGGGCGGGTCTGCCACCACTGGCAAATACTCTCGATACTCTAGAAACTACGGGTCCGGTGACAGACGTGGGTACGACAGCTGGCAGAGTCAGGCGCTGTCTCGCTCTGGTTCTCGGCATGGTACTCGTGGCGGTAGTGGTGGACATGGGATGGAAGTTATGCGCCTTGGGGAAGGAGACAGGGCGCAATACTCCGGACCATCCTCGGGCCGCACTATCGCCACTATGACTTACGCGGGGAGGCATTACCCCCGCACGACTCTAAGTGAGTCGTCGGAAAGCGGTCTCAGCCGCGGGGATGGATATACGATTGGCCCTTTACAAGACGGTTCCGGAGGACATCTGATGCAGCACAGGCACGCTCCGGGTTCACCTCACTGGGACACAGGATCTCAGTCGCGCTACGATTTGGGGTGGAATCGAGCTTACAGTCAAGAGTACGGTCGTGGATATGGGTCGGAGGACGCGCCGTATCACGGATCAGATGGACATGGGGGACCTTACTACTCCGGAACAACGTCAACGGTGTCCTCCGGATGGGACGATGAATACCATGATGAAGATGAAGATGATGACAGTGAGTTGGGTTGGGCTTCATCGGACTCGGATGGCGACTCGCAAGCGGTGAGCGGGTATTTAGAGTCGGAATCGCATTTTGATGGGGAATCCCAGTACACGAGTGGGGAGGAGGGGTATTCAACTGGAGACGATGGTGATTCGGACTGGGACGAGTATGATTACGAGTATTCCGATTAACCGGGGCCCATGAGAAGATGCTGACCAGATGTGCTTTGAAGGTCGGGGACTGTCGGAGTGGCGTGTCTCCTCGTGTTCTTCGACTACCATTCGAGTAAGAAATATTTAATGCAATTCAATAGCAGGACAGCATTGAAGGGAATATAGACACAATAAGAGTAGGCGCGGAGTGATTCCTGCACAGGATTGGATCTATTTTATTGTATTCTGAATGAAGAATTGGTTGTGTGTGCCGAGAAGCCGGGGCGGTGAAACACTGTCATTCCCGAAAAGGAAGAGTCTCAGCATCGTTCGATTGTTCATCTCCGTACCAGTTTCTGAGCGTGGACCTGACTCAGCGTACGCCTGATGACTATGTCTGCAAACAGGTCTGTCCTTCCCTCTCCTCCACCCACCACGAATTCAATGTTCGAGTACAACAGGTCCGCCTCACTCATTGTCACCATCTTCGGCGCGATCACAAACTTCGGTCTCGCCGTACAAGTTCTGACTGCGTGGCGGTCTCTCAAGTGGGCGCCAGAGAGCGAATGGGAGGCATCGGGCGATAGGTGGCAGGTCGATGGCGTCAAGGTCATTTGGGGGCTCCTTTCCGCCTATTTTGCTGTAGCTGCCACCGTGTGTGTCGTCGGATTCATGGGCATCATCAAGGTGTGTACCTCATTCAATTCCCTCCCAGAAGCTACTAACTAATAACACTTCAGAGCAAACCCTCTTTAGTCCGTTTCTACCGCGACTACTCTATCGCAGACTTTTCTTTTTGCACCTTCGTAACAGCACTCACGACATATGCTGGCTTCCATTCGTCTGCCCGTGCCGCCATATGTGAAGAGCTTTCGCGCCATCCGGAGCTCTTACGTGATCTGGTAGATACGGGTCTCAACCTCGAGAACTGCGAGCGGTGGCTGGAACGTGCAGTCCTCGGCTTCGTCGCTGTCATGGTCGTACTGATCGTAATACGGGTGGGTCACTCACCCGCTAACACCCCTATTGGTCTGCTACTAATTTTCATAATGTATAGCTCCATTTCCTTCTCGCAGTGTCCAGTGTGTACTCTCAACTCATTAGAAGCCCCCACCTCAGCGGCCACTCGCGCTCCCACTCTCGTTTCCGCCACCAAGATTCCAGCACTCTCCAGCGGATATACCTCCTCCCCCGTCGTAACATAGATGATCAGACATCGCACGACCACGACGTCGAGCTGGTATACGCTCCTGTACCGCTAAACTCTTTACCCAAGGAGCTTAGAGAAACTGCCACCGAGGCGTGGGTATCACAAGGAAACTCTCGCCCGGATCTTGGCATTCTTTCACGCTCGGCCTCTGATTCGTCGGGTAGCGAGCAGCAAGAACGTCCGCACCGACACCATCGCCGCCATAGCCACGGTCACCGTCGAACGTCGTCACGGTCATCGTCTGCGACGCGAACGGGTACAATATGTCTCCCTATTAGTCATGATGAGGGCTTGCTTCCGCCGTCCTATGGAGATGGAGACTCAAAGGCATAGTTATTTTTCAGTCTTCCTGTTTACATTCTGTTTCTTTCTTTTTGTTTAGTATCATCAGCTGTGTACGTTTATAATTCCCAATCCCCAGCGTGACCCTCCTTTATATATTTCTTTGCCTCGCATCGCAATTCCCCCCCACCCAAACCCAGATTGTGAGTCATCCCTTACAGTTTCACAATCTGGCAGACCAGCTGTCGTTTTTTAATTTATTAATTCTCCACGGTGTCGGAATCTATCTTTCCACCGGCCGTCTGATCCCTATCTATGCAATGCACATACCCCTTTCCCTTTAGTGGCATCCCTCCCAGTCCACACCCTCCCAAATCCTCGCAGCTTCCCCGTCCTGTCATATAGTACTTCTAATGTGGTATCACATTGTACAGTACTTCCTCGCTATATGATTGTGATTTAACAACCCTGCCGTTAGTTGTTCCGAGTGGTGGTTGCATGGCAGAGGTCGACCGAAAAGGGCAGTTGATGGTTTTCGATGCTGTATGACATTCCGACAGATCATGAGAAGACACTTGCTATGGTCTGATCGAACGGTCTTCGGGGAGAAGACAAAGCATTATGACAACGAACAGGCTGAGGAACACAGCAAAGGACAAATGGCCGAGTGCGGTATATTATCCGCCTGGTCCTGGGTCATGAGTTTCTTGACAGTCTCCTTGATGAATAAAAACCTGGGCCTCCGCCGAGTTATTGCAATTGTCCGGCCATCGGCGTTTCTGGGTAGCAGCTGTTGGAGACCGCGGGTATCACAGAGTATCACAGCTGAGCAGTGATAAAATGCACAAATGCATGAAGGACATCCTTTAAAAGGAGACGATATCGTCAATTTACATAGGACAAATGGAAAGTTCAAAACAATTCAGCTCACGTCGTCGCATGGCACGCCGGTTCGTCTCCTTGGAGAAGCGGAATGGACATGAATGATGTTGTACCCTTGGTATGCGTAAGCAGACAGGACTCAGTACACAAACAGGTAACATTTAGGGTACAAAAATCTGGACGAGAGTGCTCTGGAACCGGGTCGAATAGCGGTGGTGAAGGCTGTCAAGGAAACTTTTATAGAGTGGTGGAACTCATGTATGCCTTAGCACAACGAATCGCCAACGTGAGCAGTGAAGTATCCCTAAAAGAGATCGTCACTCGGAATTTGATCAGTCCAATCGAATGAAGGTGGCTAAGTTAAAGTATGCCAAAGTCATGCAGGCCGTCACAGGGACCGATATCGCTAAAACCACGACGGGCAGAGATAGTCGATGCGCTGTCTGCGTCTAAGTACTTGACGTCCGGCTCGGAGGCGGAATACGCTTCATCGTTTTAAAAAATGTTCCCCGTGCTGTCTAACGTCGCGATAGATGATCAATGATGATTAGATACATGTAAAGCATATTAGCCTTGGAATCAAGAAGAATATAATGCTAAGCACTTATAAGCACACACCTTTTAGCGTAACGATCAGGGCCCGATAGAATTCACACTGACAGGGCAGCGCAAATTCAGTTTAAACGCATAGATCATCATACTTTTTTCGCCAGACCGTGGCCTTAGGGTCTGAAATCTGAGCCGTCGAGGCCTCAGGTACTTTCCAATCTATACAAGCCACGCATGGTGTCCAAGCATTTTCCTAGCTAACGGGGCATGAAAGTTCATGTTTAGATGGAAAATGTGAATGACATACTGAGTCAGCAAAAAGACATGTTTTTTGTTCGCCTGCCACGCCAAAGGTATCGTGCTTGTAGGCGTCGCTGCGAACATCGGCCCAGTAAAATCGACATATATGGACCGATGAAAACAGGTATCGCGGCCGAAAGGTTGTGTCTGTGGGTGAGTCGAGCTTTATCCGTACCAAGCATCTCCTGATATACTTACTATTCAGGTCTGTGTGAAACGAGCAGATATTTGGCATAATACCCTGATATTCATCCAGACCGGCGAAGGAGGTGACTCCTTATGCCGATATTTCTCCGACAAAGGAATGTAAGGTCTGGAAGCAAGAGAGCCCCCACCAGATGACCGCGCTTTTTTCCTGGTCGGCTCATCGCCTGAAGTTGTCGGGCGCTTAGTCCCAGTCATGAAATTACAATCCGGCACCGATGGTGTTTCCTTCTCCCGAGATTCTGAGGGGATGCGCGGATGTATCGCTCCTACTCCGCAGACAAGGCAATATCGAGCGCAAGCCGAACAAGTACTAGTGTCGGCGACAACACGGCCGGTCAGTTGCTTTCTTGAAGAATTCCTCATGAACAATCGCTTCGGATCCGCATGAGATGGTTGATGGAGAAGTCCCAAGTTCCTCAGAGCAAGCAAGCCTAAGCCGAAGCAAATCCTTTGTGTGCGCCACTGCTAAGCATGTATGCAGAACTGCATAGGTTGCACTACAGCCGCCCCAACGTTGGCCTGTTTGCACTTTCCCGGTCCGATGATAACGGAAAGGCAGACACTAAACAGACCCGTGACGGTCGAGGAAGCAGGGCTCAAAGTGATCGATCATCTTTAATTGTGTGGCGTCTTCGACCCATTTGGGAAGCTTGCCGGCGGAAAAAAAAACCCATCGACCCAATTCGGCAGAGGAGGTGCTGAAGCGATGTCAGAGCGTTGTCAAGGGGTCCTTTAGCTGTCGGCGGCATTAAATATTGTGTCGAGGAGCAGGAGGGAGCAGGTTGGGCGTCAAGACTGTACTTAACGTAAATCAGTGCGCGTTCACTTGGTCTGGCTTTATCTGCGCTGCGGTTTGGCTGCGGTTTAAAAAAAAAAATGCTGACAGTCTTGGCCAATGAAGATGAAGTTCGACCGGCAAGAAAACTTGGAGCAGGATTTGGCAGCAAGAAATCCTGCAATACAGTACTAGTACCAACAGGCTCGAAAAAATTGCCGGCGCTGCCAGGTCCCAGTTATGCGTTTCATTCCCAGACGTAGTTTAGAAAAGCGTTTCGTTCTGGCCTTCGAGAGTGTGGGCGAGATGTGCACTAGATGCCGCGTAATAAGTACATTCTCTGGGCCAGTGGAGTATGTAGTAGCGACAGGGATGACAGCAATGCCACCAAACACATGACTCACGAGATGGGATTTGCTTATCCAGTGAAGTTCAAGGGAATCCTGCACTTGGTGATCATTGCTGCGTATTGGGCTAGAGTGCCTTGGCTCGGTGAGGGTGCGAATGCCATTGTCCAGGGTGCCTAATGTGTCACGGTAGCTGAGAAGTGATCAGTGGTTAAAGTTATTCGGACTCAGCGACATCGCAAGTCCGACGCGAGGTGCAATCCGCAAAGTCTTGGAAATTGGGGATTATTCGCCAATCGGTGGTGAAGAAACCCACTGGCGAAAGTTGGCAAGAGGGGAGAAACTAAGACCGCTTGTTTCGCGATTATGCGGTTAGCATTTGTCCGTCTGGGATCGGATACTTACGATACTCTCTCGGACGCGTCCAACGTTGACTTTGCGATCAGATTCTGAAAGGGGAATCACACGATGCTTAAACATGGCTGACCATCGATCAGGGCTCAGCACATGCATATGCTGATCCCGATAACCAAATTCTGCATCGAAATCTACCTAAGACGAAACCCAGTGAGACCATCGTCAGGTTTTCTGCCACCTCAAATACTCACCGCAAACAATCTCGCCCTCTCACAGACCAGCTATCGCTTTCTATTCTCGTCCGTGTCGGAATCGATGTTCTAATCAAGACCCTATCCCTATCTATAAACCCCCGGGGCCTATCCCGTCTTTGGTGGCGTCGTTCTCACCCCACACGCCCAAATCCGGTGCAGCTTCCTTGGGTCCGTCCATCTAGTCTTGTACTTTCTCCCTGTGGTAGTGATTATCAACAATCCCACCAGTTGTTCCGGGCAGCCAATGCGTGCGTGAGATCGGACCATAAGGTCAGATGATGGTTGTACACGACTTGTATGGGCAAATCATGATGACTTGGATGGATGTTTCTTTGTGAATGTACTTACATGTACCGGATTGGACTATGTGGCAAAGTCTAATTGAAGGTGGGTGAATTCTATCATGGAGTCTGGCCATATGTATGGCAGGAACCACAAGGACCGGCCGGTCGGAAGGGATAGGCGACTAATAACCAACGAGATTAAGGGCGTGAAAGTGAGAGACGCAAATGAATCAGCCCACTCGACATCTTATTTACTGGGAGCAAGTACAGTACCCAGCAAAATCCCGACGCCAAGATTCCTGCCGAGAGTGCGGGATGGGCCTGGATTGGCTCTGACATTGAAATATTGCTTGGAATCCGGAGCAAGGTTAAGAACTAATTTAGGCCCAGAAGGGCGGGTTGCATAACTTGCATTGCATCTTTTTCGTAACCTTCGTTGGGTGATCAGCGTTGTTGTATGCAGCGTCGGGTTGTATTGATTTGATTCCAGATCAGTCTCGCTCTAGGGTCTGGTCAGAACACACAGTTCTCGATTCAAAAATCATAATCACCTTCCAATTTTTTATTTTATTCCGGTAGTGTGTTTATAATCTTCCCATCACCCGTGCTCGGTGTCCTCTCTCCCCACGACCATCTCCATCTCCGCCAGAGAGGATTCAGCGACCGACCACATCGATAGCCGATCCAATGGCTAAAACTCATGACAGGTCACCATCGCCCGACGCTGCCGTCAAGCGCCTCAAGCTTTCACACGCGACGACGAACGGTGTGTCTACATCCTCGGAAAAAAATGAGGACTCCGTCGACCAGTTCGCCATCGACCTTTTCGATCACAACGCCACCGCGAAGCTGCATGCTGGATACGTGTCAAACGATCCCTTTAAATACGCTGTCGTAGAGAAACTGTTCCAGGACGAGCTCCTCAAAAAAGTAAAAGACGAATGCCTAAGCGAATTAAGTTTCACAGAGAAGGAGACAGACATCTACAAAGTTCGTGCTGTCCTCGTCTTCTCTGCCGCAGCGCCGTATCTGATAACATGCAGGTTAATCAAACTGGAGACTTGGCCTCCCTAAATTACCTCACTTCCTCCCAAATTTCGCTTCTTCCCAACCTGCTAACGCTGCGCGATGCACTCTACTCTCCCAGGTTTCGAGAATTTCTGCAGGCCGTAACCGGGTGCGGCCCACTCTCTGGCAGAAAGCAGGACATGTCCGTCAACTCATACACAAAAGGCTGTCATCTCCTCAACCATGACGACGTCATCGGCACGCGACGAGTTTCCTATATCCTATACATGCCTCTGCCGCACTACACATTTTGGCAGAAGGATTGGGGAGGTGCGCTCGAGCTGTATCCCGTTAAAATATCCGAGGACGGCCAGCTCGAACCCGAGTCGTTGCCATCCAAGAGCATTCCCCCGAGCTGGAACCAATTTATATTTTTTGAGGTCCAGCCGGGAAGAAGCTTCCATTCGGTGGAGGAGGTGGTTGTTGGTGGGTCAGGAGAGGATGGGAGGGAGCGTCTGAGCATTAGTGGGTGGTTCCACGCTGCGCAAGAGGGAGAGGAAGGCTACGTTCCCGAAATAAATGCACCAGACACCAAGAGTTCGCGAGAGCAACTTGTAAGTACCACCCGCAAGACTCTTTTTCTTTTCCGTACTCATGATTTCACAGACTTCTACATCCACCATATTCACTCAATACCCAGAGATACCTGAAGCCCCACACCCCGACACCGTCCTCTCAGAAGAATACATAGGCTTCCTTTCGGAATTCCTCAACCCCGTATACCTCCAGCCTCGCACAATGGAGACCCTCTCCGCTCGCTTCGCAGAGGAATCTTCCCTCGAGCTGCACTCCTTCCTCTCCAACAGCCTCGCCGAATCCCTGCAGCCCCGTCTCCGCGAACTCGACACGAAAGACGGACTCGGCGAGGACCATGCTGGCCGTATTCCGCCACACTCCGCCGGCACGCAAGGCTCATGGTCAATCAAGGGACCGCCGCACAAATGGCGCTACTGCGTGCTGAACCCACCCGAGGTGGGAGCGCCCGCGGAGGCAGTCAGTCCGCGCGCGGCGCAGGCGTCTTCGGACGCGATATTGCGGAGCCTGCAGGATGAGCTGTTCCCTAGCCCGGCGTTTCGTGCATGGCTGGCGATTCTCTCGCGGTTGCTGCCGCTGAGTTACTCTGCAGAGGCGCGGCGGTTTAGACCTGGTTTGGATTATACCCTTGCGACGAGCGATGAGAAGGATGTGAGGCTGGATGTGGTGCTTGGGCTGACGCCGGGGGTGCGGCTGCACGATAAAGGGGAGGGGTCGTCGTCGAGCAATGGCAGGCACTTGGTGCGGGCGCTGGATGACATGCGGGGCTGGCAGGCGGCGGAGTGGGGTGGTTGGGAGGTTTGTTTTTATCGTTGTTGTTGTCATACTGTGTTCGCCCTGCTGAGCGGTGCTTGTTTTCATTTAGTGTTACATGGCTCCTCACAACGAGGAAGACGATCCGGCGGTATACCGTGCGAGTACTCATAAGAAACATACGAACGGCACTTCAAACGGCACTAATGGCCACAGCGATGCTTCGCCGAATGGTGATGCCAGTAGGAATGGATCGGCGAGTCCTCCGCAACCCGACGTAGACGATGACTTGGAGGAAGAGGAGGAGGAAGACAGCACCCTCCTCACCGTCCAGCCAGGATTCAACAGACTGCTCCTCGTCCTTAGGGACGAGCGTGTAATGCGGTTCGTCAAGTATGTGTCTGCGGCTGCTGAGGGCTCACGATGGGATGTATGTGGCGAGTACGAAGTGGGGATGGTGGCGGACGACGATGACGACGAATAGCGATAAGTAATAGGAAGATGTTACTTATGATGTTCTTCTGACTACACCACTCAACTCACGCTCTCATTATCATTACTACAACTATTACTGTCTTCAAATTTTGGCTTATGCATCCATTGTTCACGTCCTTGTTTTCACGCTTTTCTCTTTCGTAGCATACAAATTGTTGTGATTAGGAAAAATTCACATTATTTTATACGTACACGCTTGACTAGCATATTTATTTAATAGAAATCTGAGTGCGTGGCACACGCCGTAATCTTCTTTGCTCCATGTGTGAAGAAGGATTTCCATCTTCGGCGGTGTGGCGTGGTCTGTGCGGATTTTTTGATAAATGTTTTGTATAAGCCTGTCATTTGCACGAGGTGCTCTCATAGACCCGGACTGAGCTACCCTGTCGAATAAGGAAAGAAAAACCGCGTTTGAAATTTTTTCAACGGCTTTCCTTGTCACTTCGATGTCAACGAAATGTGTAAAGGGAGAGCAACGGTACCAAATCAAGTATTGTGTCCAAATTTGACTCAGCTGCTTTAAACTTTCGGCGTGACCATATTGAAGCACCCCAAAAACATGTCTATGGCCTAGAGTGTCGCAGAAGACAACAGACTTCATTGGTGAGGCGTTTACGTCATGGGACAAGAGAGGTGCAACTTTTCACGGTCCCGGCCATCCCATACCATTTGACTGAGAGTTGACATCGATGATGCACGAAGGTAGTGTTTAGGAGCGTCTTGACCCAGGCGACCTTCGAGATGCCAAAGAGTATCTGTGGCGAATGGAGAAATAGTCAAGTCTTTGCCTCTGTGCTGGAAAAGGTGGAACATACTAGTGAGACGACGCGATGGAGATCTATTGAACGTCGGTGCGGTGGAGCGAGGCCTAACCGTGCTATGATGGAGGGGTTGGCCTACTTGCTGCGGAATTTCGGTCGCGGTGAGGAGTGGCAGTTGATTAATTTGAACTGGTCGCAGGAAGGAGCGTTGACGGTGCCGTAAATAAATTTCTAGGTCCTGCAGGTTGTCGTGGCGCTAGCCGACGTCCTCTAATACGTCTTGAATGAGCATGAGGGGTCTACACTTTGAATACACCCGCCCTAGTGGTATAATATCGGTCAAGTTTGGACTACAGGTTATGGCTAGCAGCACTGAACATACTATTCATGAGAATGTAAATCGAGGGTGTGGCTGGCCCGTCATCGTAATGCTGGCGTCCTGGAAGACCTCCCGGATGGGAGAAACGAGTAGAAAAGAATGGGTCCAGAGTATGCTCGCCTTGGAACCGTGGAACTTCGACAAAAAGGTGCCTTAAAGCTAAGTCATTCGACTGCTGGACATCTTGTCTTGTATGTAGTGGAAGCCAGAAAGAAATTTTGCAGGCGGAAAAGTTGGAGGTCGTTGATTTGGCGTGCTGGCTGATCTGCTCGTCTACCGTTCCGGCTTTGATGATTACGCGAGCGAGAAATCGTGGAATATTATACCCATTATCTGCGGATTCAAAGCCTGAAAGGAGACGAGGTGATCAGCGCTCAGCTTTCGAGGATCTTGGATTTCAAGATTATCCTGCTGCCTCAATATCCACAAGGTCCCGTTGCTCCAGGAGTCGCGCTTTTTCGCGCTTTGACGGAGAGTTCTGGAGACACGATGGGATACTTGGGACAAGATATTAACCATGGCTGTCGAATGTGGCTTTGCCAAGTCATTTAAGAAAACCAAGGAGTCAGTTCATATTTTCGTAAGATGTAGGCAATCAGTAGTAATTAGAAAGTGATCTTTTGGCCTTTGCTAGGCACAATGGCAGCCGACTCGCGTTTTGCCAGTGCAAGGGCGGCTCCTGGTTTCGGACGCACCCTTGGGCCCTTCTCTCTTCGTCCAATGCCATTGTTTGTCAAATCATCCCCCTGGAGATGCTTCGCACTATCGCCAACAGTGGAAGTGAAGGCCATTTGATCGGCTGTCTCCCTAGATCGAGATGGATCTTGTGGCTGTCTGCGTTCGGGCCTTTCAGGTCTGGAACCGCGTGCGGAGAGGTCTCGCCTTTTCGGCGGTACAGAAGTACCCGTACCTTCCTCTCGTTTTACCTTAAGCGCCCCACGACGTACGGCATCAGCGCTGGCATATTCAACGAGGAGCTTTCGCCCGTTCAGATGATGATTTTTGGGGTTGATCAGTGCATCTGTCGCATGCTCGGTGGATGTAAAGTCAACGAATGCGAATCTAGAACGAGATTTTGAGTCAGCAGCAAGAACAGAAGGTCAAGGGACGAATGGAACAACCCTTTGCATTGACCACTGTCTTCGAAAGTTCCCATACGCACTTTCCGTATCCAAGCGTCTTTTGACTTGTCCTTTTTTTCATCTTCGTTGTCAGAAACTACTGGTTCGTCTTTAGATCTCTTCTTGACCGTCCTATGAGCCTCAAACAGCTGCCTAATGGCTTGCTCTGTGGTTTCGAATCCTAGATTGCCGAGAAAAAGCGTAGGAGCTGGGGGCTGCTTCTGGGCTCGAAGAATTTTCTGAGCGGTTTTGGAATGAGTCGTCGATGTACCGGTTCCATTGGCCGTCGAATCAGCACCCGGTGCTGGGGGTCTACCGGTAAAATCATCCCCTAAATGTACATGGCTTATGCTTAGAATCATGGAACATTAATCGAGCCTAGAACTCTTGGTTCACTTACCATCTTTGATAAGCAGCTTGCGGCCAATCAGAGGTTGCTCAGACCGCGCGATGGCGGCTGCTTTTGCCCCTGGAGTTTCAAAATCCACATATGCAAATCTGAAGATCATTCAGGTTCATTTCATAAGCAAGAAAGATTCTAAAGGCTGACCCGCGATTCTCTGGCTTCATTGCAGGGTTTGCAGCGGGTTTCGTGGGCATGTAAATCCGGGTGATCTCTCCGACACCTTCGAAGAATGTTCTGAGGTTGTCCTGGGTGGTCTTGAAGGACATGTTGCCAACCCAGACAGAGTTCTGTCGTTTGCCAGCTGGGACGGGAATCGCAGTGCCATCCTTGAGTTTTCGCTTTTTGGAGACATTCTCTTCATGGAGCTTTAGCTTTTCAGCCTTCTTCTGCCTCCGTCGTTCGGCGTGGGACAAGACTAGTGCGTCCGATGTGGACTCTGCGTCTGAGCTGTCTAAATCGCTGGCGCTGTCGTCTGAGTCGGCGACCCTGGTCTCCTTTCTTTTTCTTTTCGATACTATGGGCGAGGCAGGTTCCGAACTTGTCCTGCTTGATGAAGAAGAGCTCATTTGGTGGATGGTGCAATTTCAAGTTTGCAAAAACGATCAAGGTAAGTACGCGTGGTCACGTGGATGGCAAATGGCTTTCAGGTTTTATTTATTTCCGAAGCTCACCAAATAGAACCCATCGCTTCCATTGGCTGCTGCCAGTATGCGGCATTAAGTACTCCGGCCTCTCGATTCGACGTATCTTCCCATGTCTGCTATCAGTCGTACAAACTGGGTCTATCAATGCCTGCTTTGATGTAAAGCAAGGATGCGGGTTTCTTGGAACAGGAAAGATGACTGAGAAAAAAGTTCTCCTGTTGGAAAGGAGGATTGAAAGGGTTTGCCGGATGCGTAGGAGATGGAGAAAGGCTTAGAGATGAAAGAGCAGGAGAGACTAAGCTAATACTACCGACGGAACGAGAGGACCGATGACCGTAACTGCGAGGGGACGATGCGAAAGGTATGGGTAGGGAGAACGACCTCGATTGACCAGGTGTAACATTGTCCTGGGTGTCTTCTTCGGATCCATCGAACAATCCCACCACAGACTTACGTGTCCTAGAAGTGGCAGACATATTCAGGGACCGAGATCTGTCCATGTTCGGCGATTCAGATAACCGGGCCTCAAGGTTCCTCTTGAAGCTGCGAAACCTAATGGTCTCGTCTCGTGAAGCTCTGTTTCCACCGTCAGATGGATGATCGGTCTCGGAATCAAACTCGATTATGTTTTCATCGGCGAAGCACTCGTAAACCTTGCTAATGTGTTCAGTTTCACGTTGCATAGCATTGAGCTGGTTTGTCGTTTCGTTCTGCCGCTCTATGATTCGCACGTTTGTTTCCTCTAACTCCTGAATCTTCTCCAACAACTGAGAGATCAAAGTAGACTCGGGATGAGGAGTGAAAGGAGCAGTTGCAGAAAGAGGTCGGTTGACGGGAGTGCCTGAAGGTCGTCTGGGTGTATCGCCAGGAGGAAAGAAGGAGAATGGAGCGCCAAAGACGGACCCTTCGGGTGCAAAGTTCCTAACTTCCGATCCGCCTTCGTCGTCGCCATTGTGGCCAAGATTCCTCATAGCCCTAAGCCTGGCCTCCCTCTCCTGTTTCTTTCTCCACACTTCCTGAACAACCTTCTCAGAATCCCACCCGAACCCTGCCCTAGTCTTCTCCTCCAACTCTTCACTCTTAGCCTGCGTCTTCTCTAGCTCCTCTCTCAGAGTCGATATTTCCTTCTCCAATCGTTTTAACACGCGACGACCAGACTGGTCGGCATTGAACGATTCAGACTCGATCTTCTCAAGCTTCTCGAGAAGCTCAGCATTCTGATCCGCCAAATGAGATATCTCCGCTGTCGAAACGGAGATTTTGCGTGCATGACTCTTATAGGAGGATGGTAAAGGAGAGATGTCGAACTCAGAGACGGGCCGATTGAGACTGATGCTGTAACGGGAAGATGTGCGTGACATGGGCTCGGGCGAAGGGGATGGAGAAGGCGAGGATGGGAGTCGTGCAAGCAGAGCTTGATGCTTGGACTTGAGCCCAACGTTGTTGTCGTAAAGTTCCTTGCACACTGCCGACGCTGTTCCGAGTTCTAGGCGACCGCATGTCAGCCCACCAGCCATGACTATGGTAGGATGAAGATACATACCATTTTCTCGTTCTTTGATGAGGTCGTCAGCCTTCATCAGTAATTCGGAGAGCTCCTCCCGAGATTTCTCCTTCATCCATTCGATGTCCTCCTCAGAGGTCGGTGACTGGCGGTCAGGGCTTCCGGTGTCCCAGCCTACGCGTTGAAAGGTGGCTGGCATGGGCGATCCGAGCAAAGTATCTAGTCGGGGCTTACTTTCTGGGGTGAGAGTGAAGGAGGCTGCAGCATACGATGGAGGTGGGGTAGCAGTCTTGAGTAGCGACGTCGAGCGCCGGGTTTTCGCAGGCGGACGGGGGCGAGGTGTCTCAGTGACGTTCGCGGAAAGCATGATCGCAGGTGGCAATTGGCTGTGGTAAGGAGATAGGAGTCTCAAGTGGTTAGAAATCGGTCTGGGGAAATGATCAGTCAGAACTCAACCAAGATATCCTAGACAGACTGGCCTTGTCAGCCTCCTATTGTCGCAGCCTACATGTGTTTAGGCCATCCTCGATACCACAGCACCAGGCCGTCGTCGAAACGCCCTACCTGTTGCAAACAGTCAGTACTGGCGCAACTCGTGTTCAACCCCAAAAAGGTGTCCAACATTCAACTTCATTAAACCAGGCGATCAAGAATAACGGATCAAAAATTCATCAAAATCCTGTTCCCCGAAATTGCATTATGGATATCAGGTAACCACTATTGTACGTTGATTTACATGTCGCAACACAAGATAGAAAATATCAACACTACTGTTGCTGTTGCCCCGTCGAAGAAGGAGGTTTTCCGAACGCGCCGAAGGCACTCGGGCCACTGCCAGACTGAGCGCTGAACCCAAAAGCACTCGGACCAGTGGAAGGGTTGGCGCCGAACATAGACTGTCCAGCAGCAGGGGTTGCCGATGCCTTCGACGCATCGCCAAAGCCGAAAGCTGACGTGGCTGGTGCAGAAGGTGTAGAAGATGATGTAGACGGCGGGTTCCCAAATGAGAACAAAGGTTTAGAACCTTCAGCTGTGGTACTAGCTGTTGTCGAAGTAGAAGTTCCGAACCCAAAGGTTGCAGGTTTTGGCGCGTCGCTTGTTTTCGGTGCATTGTTGAGTGTAGTGTTAAAGACATTGGGAGCTGCGCTTCCTCCAAAAACGTTGCCAGAGCCGAATGGAGACGACGACGGTGTTGTCGCGAAGGCTGAAGGAGTGGATGATGCTGGTGGAGCAGTTCCAAACGCGAACGCTGATTTGGCTGACGTTTCAGTCGCCGGAGCAGCAGCGGATGTCGGAGCAATGTTCGCTCCAAGAGAGGTAGTTGACCCAAATGCTGAGCCGGAAGATGGTGCACCGAAGCTGAATTTCGGTGTAGTAGTCGCGCCTGCATTGGCATTCGTCGACGCAGGTGCAGACGGTTGGAAGGAGAAAGCAGATTTCGCCGCAGCATCTGTTGACGGAGCAGCAGACCCTGGTGGCTTGCTGCCTCCAAGCGTCGTCGTGGCGAACGGCGAATTCGATATTGGAGCAGCGAAGGTAGATGTCGGCTGAGGTAAGCCAAACGTAGGAGCAGAATTTCCACTACTTGCGGAGGTAATGCTTTCAGTAAGGGCGGACGGTGCTTTGGGGGCAAATAGTGAGGAGGTTTTTGTGTCGCTGCCGAGGGCACCACTCAAGGATGATGATGAAGGTACGGGCACAGCACTCGGGACAGCACTTGCCGGTTTGCTAGAGAACCCGAAACTGAATTTTGGAGCGGCCGACGTTGTGGGTACAGGGGTAGGCTGGGAAGGTGCACTCTGAGGCGCAGTGTTGAAGAATGATGCTGGTTTGGGAGCTTCGGCCGAACTGGGTTTAACGAAGGAAAAACCAGTACTTTGCGCGGGCTGCTGGGGTGCAGGTTGTGTGGTGCTACTAGCAGGTGCAAGTCTCGATAGCAATGATGCACCACCGAGCTCACTAACTTTCTTCTCCTCCGATTTCGATGGCTGAGCTGCTGGATGAGAGCCTAATGAGAAAGGAGCCGCAGCAGAGGCTGCTGAAGCATTGGAAGGTGCGGCGAATTGAAAGGAGCTCGACGGCTTCGCATGCTCAGTTTGGCTGGGACCAAACGGACTAATAGTTGGCTTTGCAGGTAGACCACCGAGTGGGACACTGCTCGAAGGGAAGGCGGTTGTCGAGCGTGGTTGTGGTTGAAGGGAGAATGTGGGCTTCGATGTCTTGTCTTCTGGCTTTGGTTGCGCATTTGAAGTGATCCCGAACAACGAGGATGGAGTGCTGGCAGGAGGACGGAACGCACTGGCTGTGGTGGGAGGCGGTCCGAAAGAGATAGACGGCGGCTTGGACTCAGCCTGTGCAGGCTTCTTCTCTTCCGGTTTCGTGAGGGTGATTGTCGGAATGATCTTGGCGGCGGCGGCAGCTTCCCGTTCCTTCTTCTCCTTCTCCTTCTTCTCTTGCTCCTCTTTAACTTTCTGCGCCTTCTCCTCTTCCTTCTTGCGATTTGCTTCCCTCATCTTCATCATAGCTTTTGCCTCCAGATCCTGCTTCTCCCATTTCGAGAAAAGCTTCTGTCCACGAGGGCTCCCGCTTGTACTGTCGGACAAAGCAGGTGAAGCAGGCCCACCAAGATGCACACTAGAACCATTGAATATAGACGAAACACGTGCCGCAGATGCTATGCGCTTTCCAGCAAGAATCTGTTGCTGTTGGAATGGATTAAGACGGAGCCCTAGATTGGTTGCGATGGACTGGCGAAAGGGGTCCCTTGACTTAGGCTGCGGGGTTCCAGGAGGTGTAGTTCGGCCAGGAGTAACAGTTCCTCTATTAGACGCTGAGGTCGATGACCAGAGCAGGTCTTTGCCTGCAGGTCCCGATTGTGTGGGTGATTCCTGTCCAAACAACGAGTGAGCCCGGTGCGACAATAGTATTACGACTTCTTACCTGTACCTCAGCTGATGGAGTCTCGGGTTCAGCAGAAGGCTTGTTTGAATCTTGCCAGGCAAGCATAAGCTGGTCTTTTGCTTCTCGGTACTCTTCCTCAGTAAGCCAGGTCTCGATGCAAACCTCTAGATTGGCCTGTCGATCAGGATGCTGCGAATCTTTGGGCTAGATAGCAACATATGAGTGAAGTCGAACGTCACAGAAGGTTATATAAAGCAACGTACCATGTTAAACTTTTGCCTCGCCTTCTTGACCAACGCTTGGCGAAGACGCTGCCCATTAGGACCGATCTTGTACTTCACACCATTGCTTTCCCATTCATCGCCAATGCGCCTTCGTCCGCCTTTGGTGGACGAAGCCTGAGAGTCATCCATCGATGCATCGCTTCCTCGTTTGTCTTCATCGTCATGGTCATAGGTCTGCGCGTGCTTCTTCCCCCTCTTCTTGCGGGAGACTTTGACAGTGGAGCCCTCTTCGCTCTCGAGCTCACTCTCGCCGTCGTCGATATCCCGATCACGTTTTGTACCACGCGATGTGCTGGTAACATCAGATTTCCTTTTGGCGTATGTCCTTCGTTTACGGTGTCGCCGCGATTTACCATCATCCTCTTCGGCCTCGTGTGCATTATCTTCGTCATCGTCCCCACCGAAGGTGGATCCAGCCTCCGTACGGTCGCGCTTCTTCCCACGCAAGATCGAACTGTGGTCATGAGCATCGTCTTCGTCTTGGTCGATGTCCATCTCTTCTGTACGATACTGAGGAGTCTTTTCAAGGGAAACTTTCCGAGGCCTCTTCTCTCTTGCGCGTTTAGGCTGATCAGCATCATCATTGTCGTCTTCATCTCCAAGAACACGTTTCGAACCACGTTGTGGTAGTTCTTGTCTTTCTTGCCATTCCGCGTCCTCGTCGCCATCAATTAATTCCTCGCCTTCCACCCTTGTCTTCTTGACGTGGTCTGGCTCGTCAGATTCGTCGTCTTCGTATCCGCGTTTCCGTCCATCGGCATCACCGTTGGTGGTTTTGCGACTGGCGCGGCGAGATGGCCCAGCCTTCGGGAGGCTTGAGGGAAGTTGGGGTTCTACGAATCGTATATGTGCGTTAGGAATGTATTGATCTTCATTGTTGATATGATGTGCATATGAGTGAGGACTGGATGAAACAAACTGTACGTCAATATACCACCAAAAAGATAAATTCCTTAATTGAACACGTACTGGGACGCATTACTTGCGCTGGCGGATGTATCTGTAAGCATAGCTTCAGTCGAGAAGCCGTATCTCCCCGGTATGTTCTTTGGCCATGGCGTTTGCGCAGTGCGTTGGTTACCTGCCATCAGAGAGATAAGATTGCATGATAAAATGGATTGAGTAGACAGAAGCGTACCTTGACGCTGCCTGATGTTTTGTTCTGGCAGTGCAGTCCGTTGATCTCGCCCGTCTCGCCCGGGCAGCACCTGTTCCAGCTTAGCTCTCCTCGAAGCAGCCTCGGTTTCCTGACGAGCTAGAACGACGGCAGCGTAAGCTACGTTGAAGGGGCGATGGTCATTGTCCGGGATGCCGTGTCTTCTTCGCATTGTGCTGAACGACATGCATACCTTGTATCAGATCTGAGGCGAATGACGACAGCATATCAAGACGTACAGTTTGTAAGACTTCTCGCGCCACACCAGAATGACCTCCCAAGTCCGAATACCCACAACATACAGAACTAGAAGAGCTGCGAGAACGAAAGCAGCCTTCACCCCAAAGGAAAGGCTAGACCAAGGTCCTGATTGGGTCCCGCGCACGACACGAAAAGTCTGGCTACCGAGAATATCTGACGAGTCGGCTTCCATGGTAAAGCGGAGGAAGAGCCACGGCGAGTGAGACGCTGGCCACAAAAAACTGGTGATTGATGGTATGAGTTGGAGAGCAGACGGATCCGACAGCTACTCAGCCACTTTGAATGTTTGGCCCTGCTTCGTTCGGAGTTTAAATCGCTGCCTATAAAGCACTGCCAAAAATTTCTCGCCAACTTCCAATCATCAAGATTCCTCATCGTCGTACGAAATCAAGGTTGTTTACATTTCGAAATTCCCGCTCCTCTTTTTTCTTTGATCCTGCTTGTGAATCCCACTTGCGAATGCCTAGGAACATGGCTCACACTGCCTTCGTTACCTCAACTTGTGATGTGGAAGAGCGACCCTTCGTGGCATTACTTGGTCCACGCTTGACTGTCCAACTGTTATCAGTTTGTACCATGGCCATTCGAGTACTAAACCGAGTAGACATCTAGTAAATAGCGCGTGTGCAATGCATCATACTTTTTTTATCCTTTACTGTTGATACCGATGTCTGATGAGTGCTTCAAACCGCGTCCGACTCCAACGGGAATACATGAGCGTTTGTACATCGACCTGTTGGACATTGTGAGACCCGATGCCGTCTCGCTCGCCAATTCACCTGGATCCCGAGCAACAGGAGTGCGCAACTCCATCGAACGATTGTTACCAGGACACGTGGGAAAATATGAGCAACCATTTTATAAGGAGGGAGCACATTCTGATGCCACTCTTTCCCTCTACTTACCTTTATAGAAGGTCCATTCCCCGAGCCCTTCTCTTGCCACCTTCCTTCTCACAATGGCCGCAAAGACTGTCACCATCGACGATCTCAATGCTCACAAGACAAAAGACAGCTTCTACATCCTAATTCACTCGAAGGGTACGCGTTAACCAATCAGACACTCCGCTTTTGTCGGCTCATTTCTTCTATCCTAGTGTACGATGTCACGAAATTCATGGATGAGGTATGTCAACTGGCAGTACGAGGATACCTATCCAGCTCATAGACGCGAAATAGCACCCTGGAGGGGACGAGGTTATTCTTGCCGAGGGTGGTACGTGGCAATTTCTACACATGCGTTTCGGTCGGGTGTTTACTTCCATTACCTCCCGCAGGTCAGGATGCTACGGAAGCCTTTGAAGATGTCGGACACTCGGACGAGGCCCGTGCCTTGCTTCCCGATATGCTTGTCGGCGATTTTGAGGGTAGTGTACGTAGCCTTGTTTACCTTGGGGTTCCTCGAACATATTATTGACGAGAGAATAGGACCTTAAGCTCAAGTCCGGAGCTGTTGCCGCTCAGGCATCCAGGGTATCTGGTGCAGTCGAGAAAGGGTCCAAGTACGTCCACACCGTGCTCATGTTTTCTTCCCCTCTCATTTTTCATCATAGCCTCATGTATTTTGTGCCCCTTGGTCTCCTCGGTGCTTACTTCGCATGGAGATTTTACACAACCGGGTCTGCTTAAGCATTCACCCGTTTCTTGATCTATGTTGTTGTCGCCGCTATACCTTGCTCTACGTTGTCCTGCACATTGTCGGAAGACTTGCCTGTTGATTCATGCGTTATCAGGCTAAGTATCTCCCGACCGTAGGACGTCTGCCGGACCCTGATCTATCGGAGAATAGAGTTGATTTTTTTTGCTATTATCATTATCACTATCACATGGCTTCTCTATCGTGACCTGAGAATTTGAGATTGCCACAATTGACAGCTCCAGCCCGCTTGATGTGTTCCGACCCCGAGTTCTATCGTTGGCTTTTTGATACCTAGTGCACCGTTACTAACACTCTGGTTACTCCACATTCGTTATCCAAGAGAGGATCTTTGAAAGCAAAAAAGAAACCACCAACTATATTACACTTTGTTCAACTTCCAGAAAGCAGCCCGCATTTGAAAGCAAAGCATAGCAAATTGTATGACTGAGATAGAAGAGGTCTAGGCCAGCTGATCTACCCAACCCACAATCTCTGCACACCTGAGCTGGATAACATCTTTGCCATCCAGCACAAGTCTGGAGAAACCATGCAGGGGCACGCGACAGCCATCTATGTCGCGTTGCACACATCAATGACCAGTTCAGAATGATGAAATACCTAAAGACCATTACTCACCAAACAAAAATGCCCATTTTCTCCAGACCAACCTTGGCTGCCTCATTTCGGGCAGCCTTCTTTGTGTTGCCCCTTCCCCTGCCATAAAATTTGCCATCGACTATGACCTTTACAAACCACACCGGTGTCGTCTTCGTCCCACGTATCATTACGTCCTCCGAAGTACCGCTCGGATCCGTGCTGTCATCTGGTAGCTCACCGGCATCTGAATATATCCACTCGACCTGGCGATCAGACTTCTGTAGGTGTTGATTGAACAGTGCTAGGTGCCCTGTTGTGGTTGACGTCACTGGTGTTGGGGAGTCCCTCAGGTCAGGGGGACTCGTAGAAGATTGACGTGATTGTGCTGGTGTAGGTAGGGCGGGGAGTCCATGCTGCTGACGGACTAAATCATACGCTGCCTTTGCGTAGGGTGTGAAGAGAGGATCGAGCCATCGTGTGACTGCTTCGAGACCTTTTTCGACATAGAGACCTCCAATGAATGACTGCAGAATAAAGACGAGAAGAAGTAAGGCTAGCAAAGACCTGACGAACATGATAGTGATACAAACCTCAAGGACGTCAGCTGTACTCGCCCAATATGGCGTCAGTAATGCGATACAATGGGAGATGAACTTCCCTTCGCACCTTGAATGTGCTGCGAAGCACGAAGAGTGATCGCTTGAGCAGGGTGTAATCGCAGGCGATCAGGAAGCTTGTACAAAAGGGAACTGTATAATGTTTAGTGCTCATTAACTACTTACGAGAATCCTGATTTCACGAATCACAAAAATACCAACATTTCAGCGAGTGTGGCATTTCCGACGATCAAGGCTCTGATTTTCTAAAGAAGTCAAGAATGGAAGTTATACTTAGATATGTTCATGGGCAGCCCGGATCGCGGGACATGCCGTTATGGTCGGAGAACATACAGTTGAAGGACCGACGCGCAGCCCAGGGTACATCACGTTCAAGAGGCTCGTTACGGAGAGGCCTAGCACAGTGTCCCCAAGATGTTCATACCTGGGAAGATGAGTGAGGTCAGTCTCTGCTCTACAAGTGCCAGCATACGTTACTATAACAAAGCGACTGACTTCTCATTATCAGGACTAGGATCATCAGGGTGATCTTCAAAGATGTGGGTAGGTCGCGCAAAGAAGGAGCGATGCGTGAAGACCTGTAGCCTAATAGAATGCGAATGGATCTCAGGGAGAGGAGGGAACAAGCAGGAGTTAGGACCAAAATCAGGTCTAGTTGGGAGTCAAGAAAGATTAGCCGAACCCTCAGTGACGGTTTGTCAACCACACTCACTTAAGAGCCATCGTCTCCACTAACAGACTTGTAAATCTGAATACCGACGTAGGGAAAGACCTGAGGGCAAGGCACTGTGGCAATGCTTCTGTGGTGACCGCTTTGAGGGAAGGGTTAGAAGAGTATCGGTGTTTGATCCACCTGAGGGACATGTTGGACTCCGCCGTCAAACGCGTTAACAAGCCATTCCATCGATGGGATGCATCACATGATACGTATGAATGCGACCTGGTTATTGTCGCCGCACGAAATTCAATCAGAGAGGCGTTGCAAGTCCGAAAGAGTTGAGAGTGGATAAGGATGATGTCGCATCATATGTATCACATTGTACAGAATCCGTTATAAGGATACAATAGTAAATAATTCTACCCAGCAAGGTGGATTGTTAACAAAAGCTGTAAAGAATGATATTCCAAAAAACGGCGTACCACAGAGATCTTGCCAACCGAGAATGAAAACGCAGAGTCAATTATTTATGCTAGCGGGCCAAGTGATGTCAGCGTTAACATTCGGATATCCATGTGGAACTCAGCCGGCATACCTGCAACTTTTGCCTGTGCCTTCATGGCAAAGTAGTCTTTGTGAAGCCCACACTCCGTCTTTTCCTTCCCCGCCCATCGCCCAGCCCTCTCGTCTTGTCCTTCTGTAACTTTACTAGTGCTGTGCCAGTCACCGATGCTCCGATAGCCCTGGTCAAGCAACTTGTTACGCGGAACCTTGTTTTCAGTGATATACCATTCCACGAGATTGAAATTCCACTGAAAAAGTGGGTTGACTTTAATAAGGCCCGTGGAATCGATTTCAAGAGGTTGAAGAGAGGCTCTATCGGCACCTTGAGAAGCACGGCGTCCAGTGATTACAGCTTTTACGCCGAGGCCTTCGTACGCGCGTCGCGCAGGTTCAACCTATGAAATGAATTAAGCAAATTCGTTGTATCGTGATAAGATGAACTGAACCTTGACGAGAAAGTCATACGTGTCCTCGTCCGTCTCCCATAACTTCTGACCGTACTCGGCTTCGAAAGCTGCCAGATCGTCACATCCTTTCGGTTTGTAAACGTGTATCGGGACATTGTACTTCTTCTTGATGTCATCCACCAGTTCATAGGTTGCTGGGAAGTGGTATAAAGTATCAAGGAAGATTAGAGGTGGTGGAGTTGACGTGAGTTTGGAGAGCATGTCTATGGCAACAAGACCCGTTAGGCCAAAAGCTGTGATCTGGTATAAACCAGGCAAATTGTTCAGAGACCATTGCAGGATTTCCTCGGGAGTCAGAGTCTTGAGATGAGCGTTGATCTCGCCCAGTCTGTCCTCAGAGATAGGCAAAGCGAATGGTATTAGCGTAGCCATGGCTGTTGAGATAGTCATTTGAGTGCTCTGAGACTGGATCCATTCATAAAAGAGGTCAATACCAACCAGCCACTTAGGCAGTGATAAGAATCTTGTTGACAATGTTCAAAGAATTTGAAAAGTTGTCACCACGTGATGAAACTCATTCTCATCGAGATGTAATTTC
>JABCKG010000052.1:0-48558 GCA_018851835.1 Hypsizygus ulmarius | reverse complement strand
ATAAATCTGTATTTTTGACAAATTTTGGCGCAAGATTCCCGCCGGCGACCGCTTTTTGCACACAAACGTCGAATCGGCACGCAACAAGAGACAACCTTCTGCAGAGGTGACTGATGGGAGCAATACTAGTTCAACAAGTCGACGACTGATGCAGAAATCCCAGTTGCTGGTAAGTAACCTGTCATCTTGACGTCCCTTACTCCGATTCGATTCTTAACAGTTGTCACCAAGAAGACATGAACAGTGGCGTCCTTGATTTCACCGAAGAGGCTTCTTCTGTGATCAGTGGACCTGACAGCTAGTGGTGCATGATTATCACGGCTTCTAATTGGACAGGCTTCTTGATACCTCCAAGATACCTCTTGGAAAATATTGGGCGATGTCAATCAGGCTGATCTTACGCCGTTTCAAGGTTTTTTCATGATTCTGTCGATGCGATTGTCGGATCGACCGATGTACACTCACGGTGTGCGGCGACTGCCAGCCAATGGTACTTAAATCGCCCGTCGTCGAGATACGTCAATGCTATCCAACACCAGTCCAAGTGCACTTCGAAATGTGTCTTCTGACGCTATGGCCGCCATGCTCAGAGCGAAGGCCATAACTGGATGACTGCAGCATCTATCGGTGCCTGTCTTAAGTGTCTGACATAGGACAGTCTGCACTTTCGGACTGCGTCTTCTTCCAGCTTTGTTGTACCACAAATGTCGCTCGTAATTTTGGATTGCTGTGGGCTGGAGTCAATACACCTCGAAAGGTCTAGTCTACTGTTTTGTGTAGGCATCGCCTGAGGTTTTACATCAAATACTAGCAGTTACCCGTGCTTCGCACGGTTAACAGATCCCAGTGAGTTGTGACAAAGAATAAAGCTGCAGCTTGGTTATGTAAATCAATAGAGATGTCCAGACTCTCAGTATCATAGCACGAGGCATGGCAAAACATAGTCGACTTTGGCCAATCTTGAATCTTTTTTCGGGGAACATTCATCTCACACCTCATTTTTCTACCCACTCGGTGCTTCAAATGATGTACTTTTCCGAAGTAACGCCCGTTCCTTCCAAGATGATCGATGATCAAGCTTTCCCGGCCATATACGAAACATCGATTGCAATGATTTCAGGTCCTGTGTGTAAGCAAAACGTCCTCAAGCTTGCTACAGTACCGCCTCACATCGGACTAGCCTCGATAATGGAATCAACTGCCCTCATATGATGAACTCTATCAATTGCAAACCCGCTTTTCTCCACCAGGCGAACCATCTCCGCCTCCGTCCTCGTAACCCCATTATTCAGCGCCAGCAGCTGCATGCTCGTAGTGCGCACGAACCGGGCGCTCGATGCGCGCAAAAGCATCTCACACACAACAAGCTTCGGCTTCTCAGCAACCTCGGCGATATCAGGTGAGAAGGATGGTGCGAGCATCGCCTTCCGGACGTTCCCAAGGATATGCACGACTTGATCGTCGGTCCAGTCGTGCAAGACATGGCGGATGAGGTACGTCGGCTGGCCACGCGGGAGACACGTTTCATTCAGAGAGGGAGCAAGAAAGTTTCCAGGGGTGAAGGACATGCGAGCCACCGCTTCCGCTGGCTGCGTCATCCACGCCTGGGAAAAGCAAAGAATGCACACAATTAGCAGAGCTCGATCATCAATAGAAATCACCATCATCAGGCGTAATCTCTGCGCTCCCCGCGAGCAGGGACAAGAAACGCGGAGGTAAAGTGCACAAAACAGGATGAAACGCGGGGTGAGGGAACAAGGCGGCACTGAGGATGGACATACTTTCTTGGCGTTCTCAATCGTCTTTGGAATATCGAAGATAATGAATTTAAGGCTGATCGGGTTAGCGGCTTCCTCTTGTTTCAGTAGCGCCATTTCTAGCGAGCCGATACCACCACCGACATCAACGACAGGCGAGGCCAGGTCACTCCACGGGTAATCTTGACCCAATATCCAAGGTTAAATCTAAATTGCAAAGAAAGGAAGTGGGATATATAACGACCTACCGGTAACGACGTTCCCATTGGCCATTCGGTGCAGCTGCTGCATGGCTTTACCCATGCGGCGACCACGCCACTCTTGATCGGACATCCATTCAAAGACTGACTTCTGGAATCCGAATGCGATGTTTACGGCCGGGAGGCGTTTCTCTCCTTGTGCGGCGGGCTTGGACGCTTCGGCGAGGCACGAGGTTGCCTTGAAGCCCTCGTCGCATCTGTTTTCAAAAAGTTCTGGTGCTCGATTCAGTGTCTTAACTGGGAAAGAACGTACACGAATCCAACAGCGTCTTTTATGCTCTCAGGATGCCCGTCTCTCAATATTTCGGAGAGGTAGTTATTCCGGTATATTTTCGTTCCAAATCCACCGACTTCCTCGAAGTATCCGTGTTTCGAGAGACAGCTCATGGCTATGCCTAAGCCATGTGATAGATATATGAAGCTCTACTTCGAAGGGAATTTTGCATATGCAAGACTCACAAACAAATTGCGCATCAGCGCCCACTTTTTCACTAACTTCAGCCACAGACGCCGTGCTTTCTCCAATAATGTCCGGGATGCCCAGCGTAGTGATGAACCCCAAAGCCGAGCTCTCCTGGCACGACTCTATTCTGGTGCATGAGACATACATCGTACATTTGGCCGACGAAGCAACACTCACCAGCTAGCAACGTCGTATATTCGAGGCGGCCTAGTACATTTTGGAGAAGAATATTGCATAGATCTTGCATGCGAATCTTCGCGTCGTACAGCGCTAGCGGATCGGCATATGCTCCTGCGGGGTCGGTAGGTGGCGAGCTGAAAGTAGACTGGGCGAGTTGCAGAATATCCTGTGCAATGGTCACTGGGTTTGTATCGAGTGCCATAATAACTTCGCTAGAGACTTTATTTCTAAGCCAAGGCTCGGGTTGGAAGAACGGAGATTGGAATGCAGACGCGCTGCTTTATCAAATACTGAATTGATCACAATATTGAGGTGGGCTGTGTGCATACGACTTGGGACCTTGATCAACCTCAGCGACTAAATATGTGTCGATCAGTGATCTGAATCACCAATGCGTGATATGGACGTAGAGAGGACGTTGCTCCGCTTGTCCAAAGACGATGCGAAGATGATCAATGTCAGATGGGGTGGAATGCGAGCAGGCGGCCGAATCCTTCGGCCTTCTTCAATATATGCAAGGGTAAGCTTGAATGAGGCAAAGAGATGATGGTATCAAATCTCGGAAAGGAAGAGATTAATGGCTCACACAATTAACCTAGCAACATGTCTGCAAGTTGACCGACACACACGTAGCACGCGCACATGGTCTTCACATTTTTGATAGTGAATTAAGGTCATGATTTGATTTCAAATCAGAGTTACAGTTCCAGCGTATGACAAAGCCAGCAAAAACAAAAAAGGGACAATGACATATTGGATGGATCAGGACATGGCATATGGGGAGTATTTCCAGTATCTGCATCAAGATTGTATTGTTAATTGCGAGTAGGCATTTGATATATGCCAATGTAACACATACCCCGAGTGCTTCTTGGCAAGGACATACGGAATGACCAGTTTTCGAAGAATCCATGGCATGGGCGGCCAAGTTTCCTTGTGTTCCGATGGAGTGTGGCTACATGAAGCGTGAATGAACGTAGTATAAACATCGACAAGAAATATCGACCAGGAGCAACCTCACCTGCGCATGTAGGGAACCAGGACGAACGGGTCACCGTGCGATTTGGCAAACACCTCCATTCTTCCAAGCATAGAGAGAATTTCGGCCTCGGCGAATCCGGCTTCTTTCATCTTGGCCGCCGAAATGTGCTCCACCTCTTCATCCAAATGCGAAATCTGGAAATGAAATTAGTATATTGATACATTATTCGGAGTAAAGCACAAACCAGAGGCTCCTTGAAGTCCACCATCAAGGTCTTCAGCTTTTCTGCGTCAAACTTAGATGTATCGGCCTTAGCCTCCAGAATCAGAGGAACGAGAATATGCAGGGTATCATGGATGACTTTATGTTGCTCAGCTTCCGGCGCAAAGTCCATCTTTTGATTGAGAAAAGGAAATACTACTTCTTCCTACAGCGAGCGTAAGTACTGCACTAGACGCAAGAACGACAAACACTGACTTCGGTGTCATGGTGGCCTTCAATTGACACAGCCCAAGCTTCAAAGTAGCCTAGGAAATTCTTGAGATCGTCCTTGGGTGGAGTCTCAAGATGCGACATTATTATGTTGTATCCGAGCTTATAAGTGTCGTGCGCTGTTGAGTAGATGAAGAACATATAAAAACATCGAGGTAAGTATTGTGAAACGTACCATTGATCATGTTGTATTGCAAGAGCTCGTAGGTATCTTTGGGGGCGACCATAGTGAAACTGAGGCAATGGGGTGAAGTGTACAGTTGAAGGTGGGGGCAGGTAACAGCGTGTTGTTTTCTAGTGCGTGAGCTCGAGATGGTTTAGTAATATGTACATAATTCTCGAGCGATCACATCAAAAAGAAGCCCGGAGTCGGCTTTCGAGTAAGACATGCCACAAGCATTCTTGAGGATAAACGCCCATAACAGCTCATCGAACGCGACTTGACAGATGTTCGACAGAGGGCTGATACGTGGAACTTGATCCCAACAGCGGCCTAGTCGAGAATGTTATCTTCTTTCGACCGTTCTGGCTCTTCCAGTTTGAATTGAACAACAAGTGAACGAGAAATCGAAAGTGTGGCGGGCTTCGACGGTGACTGGTGACCTCCAGAACCAATAGCCGCATCCGGATTTCATGATTTGGTCCTGTTTGCAAAATCCTGTTGGCATACCTGTGCAATTTGATGTGGCACACACGTCCACATGCAGGTCTTCGTCAAGCCCAAGTGGAATCGAATATCAAAAATAAAAAAGTCTCTATCAGTGCACAAGGATAACCCTTTCATCGCCAAGTCACTCTGCGGCCTCCAAAAAACGCTTAATTCCTCCCACACGAACGGCTCACTATCATTCGTAAAATGGAGATTCACTAGTGACTCACTTAAATCTGTGACTCTATCTCATCTGCCTTAGATCCTTTTACTTACGCTCGGCTCGGGCATGATCGTGATCTCAGCTCAACGTTAGAGTGCCACGGTAAGTAGATACCTTTTCTAGGACTTGTTCTGAGTAATGTTGATGGCAAGCCAATCTCATCTCTGATTCACCACACCCGCGTAAACCTCCACCGATTCCTATCCCCCTCAAGCAAATGTGTTTGATAATACGACACACAATCGCGGCTTTCTAGATCAATATAATGGCTCTCTCGATCCATCTAGAACTGCACCCAACTTGCCCATTTGATGCCCTCTCAAGACGCTTTTTCTACTCTTACCGAGCTTCTTCTTGCACGCAGTCGAACCTCAACTGCAGAGCTAGGCTTTCTTGACGCGAATGGAAACATAACCATTTCACTCTCATACGCACAGCTCCTAGCGGAATCTCAGGAATATGCAAAGCGTCTTATATCCTCTGGTCTGAAGACGGACGGTACTGACATTGTGGTAGCAAGTTTCACCAACCATGAGAACCATTTACGTCTATTTTGGGCTTGTTGTCTTGGTGAGGATCTTATTTTTCGTGTGTCTTATCTACGTTTCGTTCTTACTGAGTTCTTCGCATCTCTAACAGCCGGGATACCCGTTTGCCCGATACCTCCCTTACACCCGGATCAAAGCAGGCAGATGATTTTTTTCACACATCTCCAAAGTCTACTCAACAAGCCAACACTCATAGCAGAGGAACCTACCATCCAAGCTGTCGTGGAACTAGTACCTTCTTTGAAATCTCTATCTGTTTCCCAACTAAATTCCACTCCCGTTAATGGATCTGCGCATCTCGAAGTCTTTCCCCATAAATCCCATGACGCGGATGATATCGTTTGTTTCATGCTCACATCTGGGTCGACCGGGAACTCCAAGGCGGTAGGACTGCGGCACTCGAACCTATTTTCAAGTATCCAAGGAAAGATCAAGCATCACGGGACCACGTCTGCGTCTCGCTTTTTGAATTGGATTGCCTTCGACCACGTGGCTTGCGTTTCAGAGGTGCACCTCCAAGCGCTCAGAGCAGACGCGAGGTCAGATTTTCCTTCTAAATAGATGACACATATTCTAACTCGTATTTTTTCAGCCAATATCACGTCTCTCCTATCGCTGTCATCCGCACCCCGCGCAATCTCCTTGAATGGTGCAGCAGGCTCAAGATCTCGTACGCATTCAGTCCGAACTTCCTTCTTGCCCAAATATGTCGCGATGTGGCAACAACTCCTTATGAGCCAAACGCGGTTGATTTGTCCTCTGTTCGAGCGTTTATCTCTGGTGGCGAATCTGTCCCAGTCAAAACGGCTGTTGAATTCACGGATATTTTGGAACGGTTCAACGCGCCCAGGAATGTACTCAGGGCAGGGTTTGGTATGACTGAGACTGGGGTAAGCTTTTGTCGGCTTTCTGAACTCTTTACACGGATGATTCGGATTGACCAACTCAAGAAATTAGGCTGGGTGTATATACGATACGCGCGCAATTCCCCGTGACGTTAACGAGTTCAATACGAAATATCTGTCTCTCGGGAAGTGCTGTGACGGGACCACCATGCGGACAGTGGACATCCGCACGGGCGCTGTGTGCTTACCCCTCCAGGAAGGCCAATTACAGTTGAAGGGACCCACAATATTCCGCGAATATTTCAACGACCCCAAGGCGACAGCAGAGTCTTTCAGTGGCGGCTGGTTCATTACTGGCGACGTGGCGGTCCTTGACGAGGGTGGCAATTTACATCTCATGGGAAGGGACAAAGACTGTATCAACATCAATGGTGTCAAACATCCTAGTGTGGACGTTGAGCATTATATCGAAGATCTCAAGATCGATGGCCTGACGAAGTCCTTTGTCTATGTCTGTCCTATGCGACTCCCCAACGCCGATACGGAGACGTATGGTGTTTTCTATCAACATCAGATTGTAGTGGAGAACACTCTCACTGAGGCAGACATCACTTCAGTCAAAGCCACCAACGGCACAATAAAAGCCTCATGCACACTCTTTTGTTCCCAGGCTCCCCACATCATCCTCCCGCTCCCGAGAAAATCATTCGTGAAGACGGCGCTGGGCAAGATCTCGCGTTCAGCTCTCGCTGCGGCGTATCTGCAGGGAGCTTACAAATCAATCGAAGAGGCTTTCGCTGATAATGCGGATGAGGGTGATAACGCCGAAGAAGCTCCCAGAAATGTGGTGGAGCAGGCCATATATGAGGGCGTAGCTTCCATCTTCGACATCGAGGCCTCCTCACTGCGTCGCTCGCAGAACCTCTTCGACATAGGCGCCTCGTCGATGCATCTCATGCAACTGAAGCACATTTTACAGGAGAAGCTCTCTGTGGAGGATATCCCCACCATTGCTATGCTTAGAAGACCAGAATTAGGAAACCTCGCGGACTACCTCGTTGATATCTCCGCAAACACCTCCAAAGGATCGTCACAGAATACGGTAGACTACAACCCCCTTGTATGCTTTAACCCCTTAGGAGCGAAGCCCCCTCTCTTCCTCGTGCACCCCGGCGTAGGTGAAGTCCTTGTCTTCATCAACCTGGCCCGCGCCCTCGCCGACGACCGTCCCGTATACGCCCTCCGCGCACGAGGGTTCGACGCTGGCCAGATTCCATTCACCACATTTACGGAGATGGTCGAAAGTTATACCGCCGCGATACAGAAGTTGTATCCTGAGGGGCCATATTATGTGGGCGGCTATAGCTTCGGTGGTGCAGTTGCCTTCGAAATTGGAAAGAAATTTACTGAAGCAGGGAAGAAGGTTGCCTGGGTGGGGATCTTTAACCTCCCACCACACATCCAGTTCAGGATGAAGGAGCTCAACTGGGTCGAGGTGTTCGTTAACCTTTGTATGTTCCTAGCCTTAATCCCGACATCGGGGTTTGAGCCACTGAAGGCGCAGCTGCAGGAGGCGTATCCTGAGATCAAAGACTTGGACTCTGAGCCGCCGTCATCGGTGGAGATCATCAAGTGGGTGTTTAACCGCTGCGATCAGGAGCGCCTTTCTTCGCTGCAACTCAAACTCGAGGACCTCAAGAGGTGGGCCGGGGTGGCGTACGCAATCAGTTACTCTGGGCGCCAGTACGAGCCCTCCGGTTCGGTGCCTGGTGCGCGCATGACAGTATTCTGTGCTATTCCGCTCCCGTCGATGGGAACGCGTGAGGAGTTTAAGCGTGATCGGTTGACGAAGTGGGAGCAGTTTGGTGGTGGAAATCTCGAGCTAGTGGATGTCGATGGCCAGCATTACACGATGCTTGCGGAGGAGCACGTCGCATCGTTTGCGGAGAAGCTCAGAGGAGCCCTGCATCGTGCTGAAGAGGCATTTGTCAAGCCAGCTTCTCATCTCATCCCTCAGTTTCCTCGGGAGAAGCTGAATTTTCAGGAGGTTCCTATCATTGACTTTTCGCTGGCTGAGAAGGACCCGAACGCATATGTCAGGCAACTCCGTTTTGCGTTGGAAGATGTGGGCTTTGGTGTATTCGCCAATGTGCCTGGATTCGAGAGTAGCTTTCAGAAGGAGCTATTCACTCTGGCGGAACAGTTGTTCTCCAAACCGCAGGAATGGAAGAATGCACTGGGGACGAGTAACTCTTACTCATTGAGAGGATACTTCCGCGCTGATGATATCATTGGTGGTCATAAGGTTGCTCTCGTCCTCTTCAAAGTTTCGTATATCGAGCTGAACATAATCTGACAGGCCTATGCGGAGGCATATCGTTTCGGAGCAGACAGGCCCGTCCCTGAAAGCAAAGATGGCACCGAAGTACCATTCTGGCTTCGGTTGCATGAAGGTGAATGAACTCAACCTAGCATCACAACTTCTTCCCCTGACGATAAATCCAGGGCCAAATCAATGGCCTCTTGAATCCCACCTTCCCACCTTCCGCGCTAAGATGGAAATCCTCTTTGAGCGATACCACGCCCTCAATCTCACTCTCAACCAACACATCGCCAAACTCCTCGACATACCGGTCACCGCACTGCAGGACTTCTTCCCCCAGAAAGCGGAATTCAACTCAGCGCTGTGGCATTACTTCCCTATGACGCCGGAGCTGCTTCAGCAGGCGCGGCATGGGTTCGTCCAAGGGATGCATGAGCATCGTGATCCGTCGACGTTCGTGACATGCTTGATACAGTCGAGGGCGGGGCTGCAGGCGCAGAACCATGAGGGGAAATGGGTGGATATTCCAATGGTGGAGGGGGGCGTGGTGTGTAACATCGGTGCGTCTCTTAGTACATTCGTTTCGACAATTTGAGGCTGATATTCTTCTGTCAGGCGTGCAACTCATGAAACTTACTGGTGGGCGCCTCGTCGCGACCATGCATCGCGTCAACACGCTTAAGATCGAACAAGACCGGTTCGTTCCTGATCTCCGTCCTACTCTTCTACTATCTTCTTTTGGAACTAAAGGAACTCAAAAATAGATACACAATCCCTTACGTCCTTTCTACCAAACTTTCCAAACCCGTACACCCCCTTCCGCAGTTCGCGCATCCCGAAGTTGCAAAGGCGCACGCAGCGCCGAACCCAAAGATCCAGAAACTAATGGCCATCGAGGACCCGCTTATTAGGAGTGGTTTTGCAAGGCTCAGCTTGTTCCCGGCCGTTACAAAGAAGCTGTATCCGGAGGAGTTTGCGGAGGGCGAGAGGTTGGGGATTCTCTAAGTTTCATGTGAGGGGGTGCATTGATGTCTGGTCGACTGCCGTGTACTCGAGTACATAACTTAATCAATCTGGTGCTATGCTCAAGTGTATGGCGATGAGTTGCAAATTGACGTTGACAACTGCACAATCACCTATGCACAGAGTCGTATTGATGTCTTCGGTTCCGAAAGGGTTTACCAATGACCAAGAATCTGCATGAGCAGTGGGCCCTGGACGACAGCCAGTCTGATGTTGCTAATATTTCCTTGACATTTAACATCGCCGAAGAAACACAAATAGGCACGTATTGGCAGGTGTGTATTCGTACCTTTCCAAAGTAAAGCTTTTCCTTATCCAACTGATATAAGACTAATAAATGCTGGATCTGTTCTAAGGAACCATGCGAATAAAACGCGTAACAGGCCATTAAAGTCTCTGGAAGAATTAGATATCCGCTCTAGATAGCTCTATGTATATATATGCCGTCAAGACTCTAGAATTTGAAGACCTGAACCACATAATCAGTAATGACATCTTCAGAGACGACAAAGAAAATACACGCAAACGCACCTGGTTTTCGGTATATCCGAGTTCCTTGAGGACCCCGCCCAATTCGCCCTGCTTCATACCAGCCTTCTTTCCTGCTATGGCCGCAACCTGACCTGGCGGACCTGTGGCGCAACGCACGTCAGTATACGTTATAATGTAACATGTTTGTGGGACATACCGCAGATGAAGATCTTAACTTTCTCATTGAGAGACGCTGGTGCTACGTGTTGTTTGATGATATCGGCCGAGAGATATCCAGTCGGGCCTGCGTACGTGATTCAAGATAATACGAGTTAATTGCTGCTTTTTTTACTCGATGGAGAAGAGAGCGCACCAGTCCAGTTGCCTTCGGGTTTGTCCACGATATATACAACATCCAAATTCTTTGGGAACTTCTTTTGCAGCTCGTCAATCTCTTCGCGGAGGAGAATGTCTTTCTCAGTGACGTTGGAGAAGAGGAGCTTAAACTTGGTCTTGTTGGACTTGTCGGCAAGAGCGTGAGTGAGGACCTGGTAGAGAGGTGTGCTGTAGGGTTAGGTCAGCTCTTGTTTTGTGAAGGCATAGGGAACAGGCGACGTACATCCCAGTGCCTCCCCCAATGAGTGCAATTTCTTCAAATTCGTTCTCTAATCACGACATCGTTAGAAAAGATGACGTGACGAGATTGGAAATATGACTAACGTTTGTAAGGGAACTTCACGATGGGGCCTTTAAAAGAGAGGCTGTCGCCTTCCTTTGGTGAAGTGAGCTGAGACGGGCGCCGTAAGGGATTAAAGCTCTCACCTTAAGCCCGTGAATGTATTTCGATGTATTCCCATTATCGTACCTCTTTATCAAGAGGGTAAATTGGCCCTTCTCGTCAGGCGGAGAGATGGGCGTGTAGGGCCGGATGATGGGGTTGCCTTTAGCATCCTTGAGTGCCTCTGGATCGGAGGACTTGACGACGACCAATGAAGATATCGGGAGCAAAGAGGCTTCATTCTTGGGCAACTCAAATATGAACCTACATTGAGGACGCTTTAGTCACGTCGCACACTGGTAAATGTTCTTAATATGAACGTACTTCGATGTGTTATGGTTGTAGGGTATGACTTTCTTGAGCTTAAAATCTTGGAAGTTCTCCGGGTCGAATGGGCTTTTCTCCTGTTTGGGAGCTGATTTGGTGGTATAATCCAAATATAAATATCCAGCCAAACCAACAACACCGGCGCCTAGAAAAAGGTATGGGGTATTCGAGGGTTTCTTTGGAGATGCTGTCGTGGTTGAGGCATATCGACGCGTACCGGCCGCCTGCACAGAAGTGAAGGTCAGCAGTGGGCAGACATGCGAGAGAAAATAGATATTACAAGGGAATGAGAGGCTGCAACTCGAAGGAACGACATGGCGATCCTTGTAACTGAAAGACTCGGATATTTTCGCGGTTGCAATTTCAAAGGCGCAATTTGGCGGGTGTCATGTGATGCCGTTCGCCGGATATCTGCGTCATACTTCACACGCAAATCTTGTTATCTAGACGATAGATCCATGGTCGGGGAGGATAGTCGACGAGGCTTGACCGGGGCAGTATATAAAGTACGGTTGGATTGAAGCACATTAGAACTTTCTCAGCCTTTTTCTCTCTTCTTTTCTGAAATTTTGAAAAACTGCCAAAAGGTGAAATGTGTGGCGGCCCCAAACAAGCCAGGCCTGTTGCATCAAAAAGGCAAGTCGATTTGGAACCATCACTTCCTCCAGCCCATTCTCATTCACACTCCTCACCGTTCCGCTTTTCTCGCTGTATATAACGCTGCAACCTTCCTTCCCATCGCCGTCACGATCTTGAACGACACCCAAGACAAATGTCATTCGTCAAACTAAGCATATTCGGAACCTCGTTCGAAGTCAGCAGCGCTGCGCTATCTCGTCTCCTTTTCCGTGGAATATTCACGATCGATACATTTGATAGGTCACTACTCGTTATGTCGATCTGCAACCAGTCGGAATGGGTAAGCTCCAAGTCTTGTTCTCCATTGTTAGGCTCTAGTTCACGACTTGCTGTGAAAAGGCGCTTTTGGTCTTGTATGGTATGTTCTCCAGTTCATCTCGGGCTCTGTTATCGTTTTTATGGGAGGATTATGATGAATGTGTAGCTCGGCGAAGGATCAGCTCACGGGTGCGTCCGTCGCGATCAAGAAGATCATGAAACCGTTCAGCACACCCGTGTTGAGTAAACGGACCTATCGCGAGCTTAAGCTTCTCAAACACATTCAACACGAAAATGTGCGCCGATATACCCCCATTCTTTGCTTATCCTAATGTTGTCGTGGTCCCCAAGATTATCAGTCTCGGCGATGTCTTCATTTCTCCTCTTGAGGACATGTCAGTGCAGTTTTCCAAACATCATCCATCACAGCTGATTTGTTTTTTTCACAGGTATTTCGTTACTGAACTCCTTGGAACCGATCTCCATCGTCTGTTGACTTCGCGACCACTTGAAAAACAATTTATCCAATACTTCCTATATCAAATCCTCGTACGCCATCTGTCTTCCTCTTTGTTCACGGCTCTAACATTCACTTCGCACCATCAGCGCGGCCTCAAATATGTTCACTCAGCAGGTGTTGTGCACCGTGATCTCGTGTGTATTTCCGTGCGTTATCCCCACGTAGTCTTCTGACATAGTATCCTAGAAACCAAGCAACATCCTCGTGAATGAAAACTGCGATTTACGGGTACGTAGTCCCACTGTCGACGTCGCCTCTCCCTCAACCTTTCACTGTGTGGTAATTTTAGATCTGCGACTTCGGCCTTGCACGAATCCAAGATCCCCAAATGACTGGCTATGTTTCGACGCGGTATTACCGAGCACCCGAAATCATGCTCACCTGGCAGAAATATGACGTTGCGGTAGACATTTGGAGCACAGGATGCATCTTTGCGGAGATGCTTGAGGGAAAACCATTATTCCCTGGGAAGGACCGTACGTCATTTTCTCTTGTTCCTGTGTTCATCGCGTTGGTTGACTGTATATGCATACTTCTGACGTTCATTTTCAACTAACTTTCTGTTATCAGACGTCAACCAGTTCTCCATCATCACGGAACTGTTGGGCACACCGCCGGATGATGTCATCGAGACCATCTGCAGTGAAAATGTGGGTTATCAAATTCTTATAACCTTTTTCACCCTGTGCTCATGGTATCGCTTTCTTTAGACCCTACGCTTCGTTCAGAGCTTGCCAAAAAGAGAGAGGGTGCCATTCAGTCAGAAGCTTCGCACGGATGATCCGGATGGTTCGTGTTTCTTTACTCCTATCCTTTTGCTATCCGAACAAAACTTCACTTTCCATGTTCAAATTTTCTGTCCTCATGGTTACGTTTGATATGTGGTGTGATATTGACATGATCTTTGGTTCATCCAGCTCTAGACCTCCTTGAAAAAATGCTTGTCTTCGACCCGCGAACACGGATAGATGCTACGCAGTCCCTTGCTCATGAATATGTCGCGCCATACCACGACCCAACGGATGAGCCCGTCGCTAAAGAGCATTTCGATTGGAGCTTTAATGATGCGGACCTGCCAGTGGACACATGGAAGGTTATGATGTACAGCGAGATTCTCGGTGCGTGGGATCTTCTGAATTACTACTCTCACGGTACATACACTAACCACATTTTCGAACAAAGACTTCCACCAGGTCGGAGAGGCTATGACCTCTGCTGCTGGAATCCCAGAGGGCGCCCTGTCAGGACCGGATAACATACCTGTGCCGGCATAAAGACTGAAGGATTTTCTTGTTGTGGCGTTGACACCCATCCCTTTCCCTCGACACACACGCTTCATGGTACCGCGATACCGCCACCGTCATGCATCCCTACCTTGGATCGCCTTCCATCCGATAATTTTTCTTGACTCTCTAGATGGGATATTAATTGGATCCCTTCCCTCTTTTTTTTTTTTTTCAATGTTCTTCTCTCTTGTCATTTTTCACGCTCCATCATCGTGTACTTGTGCATGGCCAACACCTTTTGCTGTTAATGTCAACATTTAGCCCATGAGCAAAGTCTTTAGGTCTTCCCGCAATGTGATACCTGCTCGGTCGGCTTGTTTTCATCCTCCGTCCTTCTTTTGTTCAAAACATTCAAAGTCACCAATATTCCGTGGCACCTTGGACAATTGATCTTATTTTTGGACGGTAGTCGTATCGTAGTACCTTTCTTTCCGCCTTACTTGCTCCTCCATTCTGCCACTCCACACAACACCGAATTGTATTTACGTGTTTCCAGCTGCCTCTCCCGGTGTTCTTCCACGGCTTCTGATACATACTTGGAATTATTTCTGCGTCTCATATACTCGTCTCCACCCTACCCGCTTCTTGGCTCATGTTACATATTCATAGTTCCCCGACTACACGCGTGGGTGGAACAGCTGTGTGAATATGCCAGTACTCTCCATCGACAATATCTGTTTGGCTCCGTGCTCGAAGTATCTGACCTGGGTAAGTTACCGTCGCTGGTCGCGACCTGTCGCGCAATTGTTACGTGATCAGAATCAACCCCTGCTCCCCAACGTTGAACCTCACCACTGACACCACGGGGCGGCCACCAGCAAACCAAATAGTTTCCTTTACCGTCGGCATCCTCGCTATATTTTGGCGCCTGAACCCCGCTCACCCCGATGAGTACTGATATATTACAGTACCATCACCTTTTTTTGCTGCGCCAACACTGGGTTTTTTGGCTCCCCAACGATAATGTGGCAAAGGAGACATGGGCGCGGTCCCGGCTCTGTCCAAGCTCATAGAAATCATGTTGCTCATCATCCTCTGTTGTGAGCGACTGCAAACCCACGCCCCCAACTTAGCTGACAACCTCGATGCTTTTATCTTGCGACAACGTTATCTTCTGGGATTTTTCCTATTTTACTCAGCCTTACCATTTCCCCCCGAGATCCTTGCGCCTGCGCGACTGACGACTCACGCATGTATGATACTCGGACCTTGGCCTTGTTGTTAACCACGAGTGTGGGTTTGATCCCAGGGAGGACCAACGCCTCTGGGCCATCCGATGGTACCTTGGGGATGCAGTCCCGAAGTCCGTGGATGGCCCAGATGACCAACTTGGTGTTATATATATGGAACTGGTCCCAAGTGTCACGCTGGAAGAGTGGGATTCGGTTGGGAAGAGAGGCTTGTGCAACGAGTTGCACACGATGGTTAAGTAAATCACTGCGGCGTGTGCAGCAGGATTCAAAAGACCAAGATGTTGGTGAGGTAAAGACTGAACTGTATGTACCACGACAGCTTACTCTTGCGGAATATCGTTGAGGACACATCAGGCACCAGCCGCTCCTCGACATCGTCTACGTCGGTCATAGGAAAGGCCTTGTTGGGCTTTTCCCTTTCTGTGATCATTCCACGACAAGCTCGTCTTTTTACCCTGACCCCCCTCCCCCCCGCACCAGTTATGTTATCATGAGTCCGGACCCATTTTTCAGCATGTTTCCCGACGACACGCATATCGTCTTTATGCATGGCGATCTGTACTCTGGTGATATCATCCCCTCTGCGTCGGCCGCTGGGCCTGTGCGCGTCCTCGCGATCATTGACTTGCAGCATCCAGCTGGCTTCCCGCCTGTTGGGAATCCTGCAAGGCGTTTTGGACGATATGAGGGACTCCCTGAGCAGAGAGGTATATATCTGCCACAGCTTGTGAAACAGATAAGCATCACCGAGTACACAGTTTGGTAGCTCTTTGTAATTTTCAATGGAATGTAGTTAAACTGCCTGCATACACTCATACGGCCCATACGATGAATGCTGCTCTTTCCTTGTATTTCATATAAGTAGTTACAGACCTCGCGACAGTGCAATACCATGCATATGGAGTCGATCATGATCAAATTCACATCTACATCGTCTTCCGCATTCCACAGCTTGACCCCGATCAGTGTCGAACCTTCAGTTCAAGCATCATCACCTATCCATACCCCCAACAAGCTTTGAACCTCGCAGGCTCCGAGGTTGAAGAGATCCTCAGTGTATCACAATATTAGTTGCGAGGACAAAGCTGACGTCGAATGGCCCGCCGTCGCCCCAACGCGTTTGAGGTCTCCTTCGGCGAGCCACAGACTCCAAGCTTTTCCTCCTCTGGACAGCCCGTAGCATCGGGATCCAACTCCAACTCGCGCTCTACGTCTTTGAAGCGGAAAGGCGATGCACATGGGGAGGGTCGTGTAAGAATATCTCGCATCCCATGTCCTGACGTCCAACCTGATTTTCTATTGGTTTTATTAGGAGGCAAAACGGGTGCAGCTCCCTCCAGGTGCCTACTCAGTCCCATAAAAACCAAAAATGTATTTCAGAGGGACTGATGCCTTCATTTATGCAGTTGCATTCTACATCTCTCAAGCCGACGAAGTCCTTGAAACGCCCGACCTTGCGATACTCGGCGAAGACCCATTCGTCAACGAGGACCGCGATCTGAGGGATTCGCAAGACGAGGATAAGCCCGTCCGTGTTTTAACGGAGTTCACGTTCTTCGACCCAAAGCACCGGAATGAGATGGTGTCATTGAGTTCGATCGAGGAGGACGATGGGGTGGACAGGCAGTTCGAGGGCGCAGGGAGGGTGAGTCCGTATGCCATAAATGAGGAAGATGAGGGACAAGAGGACGGGCTGGATGATGATGCAGAGGGAGGCGTGTATGTGCGGCTGAGTGCGGTGTTGAGGTTCATGATTGATTATACGAAGTCGAATGAGTGAGTTTTTCTCTTCTGAATGTACGTATGAGCCTAAATACTAACGCTTTCGGAAGTCCAGTGTGGATCGAGACAACACATGCCTGGTATATCCTGAAAGTGCCAGCGAAGGAGTACGCGCCGTGTTATCAGCACTTCTATGGGCCGCGTCGGGTAACACAGCTTGTTATCTCGACGGCGGTCAACAACCCTAGGAAGACATATGAGGAATGGCTACAGCGATTCGTCTCAATGGTGGATGTCTTCGGGCGGACATGCCAGGAGGAACATGTCTGGGATGCCGTGCGTAATGCCTCTCACTATCTACGAAGCCGCTCAAATTCTCATTTCATTCAGATTCCTGAACTCCAAGAAGCCATCGAAGAATCCGACATCTCAGACCTCAAAACATCTCCCCTCATCCGACAGCTCCTCCGCAAAGCCCCGTCATCCAGCATTGCCCCCCGTGGTCGTGCACCCAAACGCGCTGGTCTCCCACGACCCAGCAGAAATCCGCCTCCAATCCGGTCCCTGTTGGGTAACATCGACCTCGCGGTACTCAAGGCAGAGAATCAGAGCCCGACACATGTCACACCACTCATTGCGTCGCTCGCGCAGGGCCTGGTGTACGAGGAGCTTGTGGTGGTGGGCGTGCGCCCCCCTGCGCCGAACAAGGCGGCGCTTGAGGAAGAGAAACAGAGGAAGCATGAGAGGCTGTGTGCGTTGGTTAAGGAGGCGGTGAGGGTAGGGAAGATGGGAAGGCGGCGGGAGGTGGATATCAGGAGGCAGGATTATGTGGACAGGGGAAAAAGGTTTGCGACGGAGGTGAAGATCGATGGGCAAGTTTATAAGGAAATTCCTTTCTTTAAAGTTTCCTTGCATTTAGCTGACTGGATATCGTATTTATAGATTGGGGATTTTGTTATTGTGCCTGTTGGAAAAGTCGGGAACTTGGCCCCACCAGAGATGCCAGACGACGTCAATGACATTGGGCCTGGTTCAAGTATTGCTGATTATTTCTGGTATGTTCTTTCTATTGGGCTTTACTGTGACTGGATCATATGCCGACTGCCCTCCAGGTTCGCACGTATATTATATGGAGATGTAGACCTGAGGCAGTTCCATATTCAGTGGCTGGAGCATGCATCGCAGACTATGCAAGAAGAGCTAGCAAACCCACAAGAGCTGTATTACAATGACTTATGCCAACATATAGATTTCAGGACTGTCATAAGCAAAGTTACAGTCCACGAGCGTCCCCATTCAATAGACTCGATCCCTCCGCATGATTTCTTTGTTCGGTGAGTAAGCAAGGAGCTTTATCTTTCAATCTTTTACAACGTCCTATAATGCAGGTTTACCCACAACAAAAATTTCTCATCAATCACATCGCTGGATATGGAACAGCGAGACCTGGCTGCTGCACATCTACCACCACAGAACTGCCCCATATGTCCACTGATTGAGCAAGTAGAGGAAGAGAAGTCAGATCGCCAGCTCAGAGATGAGCAGGGCATTTCCAACGGCGTAGCCTTCGGCGGACAGAAGTATCATTACGAGGACTTTGTGCTATATCGCGCTGAGAAGGGGCCAGCATATCTAGGTTACATCACTGGAATTCACTTTCCGATCAACGAGACCTCAGTCGTTGCGTCAAAAGTGACTGTGCAGCGTGTCGGGAGGATTTCGAGTATCGCCCATCTGCTGCCCGACAATATGGTCAAGGACGAGGTTTGTCATCACCAACTTTCCGCAACTATTAATTCATCCCTAATGGCATCTTTCCCCTCTGGACAGCGTCACGTCTTCCTTACGAAAGAAAAAGCTACCATCCCCATCCAAGACCTCATCCTCGTCTGCTTCGTCTTCCCATACGAGTCCATACCAGACCTACAGGAATGGATTTCACTCTCCCCCGACCATTTCTATATCAAGTACACATTTCCAAGCATGACTCCCTCGGCCTGGCATGAGCGCACCCCTCTCTCGTGCAAGGATCTTCTTGTCTGCACTCCGTGCGTAGAGGAGAAGCTTAGAGAAAGGGATAACATGCGAGAGTTCTTGGCACACATGCAAAAGAACTCTCTGAAAACGTTGGATCTGTTTGGGGGTGTCGGTGCCTTTAGTTTGGGGCTGGCCGAGGGAAGTGGTTGTTTACAGGTAACAGACTCTGTGGAGAAGAGCCCTAGTGCTGCAAAGACAACAATGTGAGTGTGATCTTATTGGAGGTTCCTAGGCCTTGGTGGATGACCCTTTTTGTTGTTGTTGGCAATCTAGACGTAATTGCCCTAGTGTAACGGTCCATAACCAGTGTGCCAACATTATGCTGCGCCATGCTATCAAGACCAAGGAAGGACATCGACCCGAGATGCCAAAGCAGCTTTTTGATGACAAGACACCTGTCAAAGGTCTTTCGCATTGTCACGACTGTATCATTGCTGGGTTTCCATGGTATAGCCTTTTTTTCAATACTTGATTCATTTTTGAATATTGAATGTTTGAACACAACCAGTCAATCACATTCTCGACTGAATATGTATCGACGAGCCGACGACATCAAAAGCAACCTAATCCTCAACACCTTATCCTATGTTGACTTCTATCGGCCCAAGTATTGCGTGTTCGAAAACGTGCCCGGATTCCTCGGTTTTTCATTTGATGCGGTACAGGCTGGGAAACATAAACTCGAGGGCGGTGTGCCGATGGGCGGTCTCAAATCTCTTGTTGCCGCTCTATGCAGGATGGGGTATGTGCTCCACCTCTTATCGATAATCACTGTCATTAATCCCAAGTAGATATCAATCCAGATTCGCACTTCTCCAGGCTGGCCACTACGGCACGCCTCAGCGCCGCCACCGTTTCTTCCTCGTCGCTACCCTCGACGGGTACCCGCTCCCAGAGATTCCGCAGCCCACACACGACTTTCCTGACACCCGAGGGCTGGAAATCAAGTTTCCAATAGGAGACAATATTTGTCCTATCCGGCGCAGCAATGGCACAGCTCCTCATCCTTTTGTCACCATTGACGATGCTATTGGGGATCTGCCCCGCTTCGACTGGTGCGTAACACAGTTATTTTCCTTGTTGGTGCTTTTGTGCATACCTGATGAGGTCACCAGGAAGCATCCAAAGCCCCAGAACGAGTCCGCTGCGAAACAACGCGAGTTTCGTGAGCGTGAGAGGCAGATCCCGGCACTCCCGTGCAAGTACAATACACCGCACTGTGGATATGAGGGGGAAAATGTACCATATCACCATGCGCCCAGGACATCTTACCAATTGGCTGCCCGTACCAAACCGACGACGGATATTCAACATTTTACGAGGTGCCTTTTACCAAAGAAGGTTGAAAGGTCTGTGTTTCTTCACGGCACTATCTTCAACTGAGGAGTCCTTATGCTCTATTAGTGTGGTTTCTATCCCCCTGGCAGCTAATGCAGATTATCGCGGTACGTTAATACGGTATGCTTGGGCGTACCCGACGGTTCCTTACTGGCAGACAACGCAGACCTCCGCCCTCACCAGCAGGAATGGCAAATGGCGAACCCACTTTCATCAGTTGCAAGGAAGAATTACCGTCCTGGTACGATCATTTTGGTATCACAATCAGTCTTTGCTCAAGATATCGCTAGGGCTTTATGGGCGGCTGGATAAAAATGAGTATTTCCCAACAACCGTAACCAACATGGACCCCACGGCCAAGCAGAGCAAGGTCCTCAATCCCTATGTACGTTCTCCACTCTTTCTACCAATGGCTATCTTCCGACTCCTTCCTTGTATAGTGCAGGCGTATGGTCACCGTTCGGGAGCTGGCTCGATCTCAAGGATTCCCTGATCACTTCGTGTTTGAATCGATTGGCAACAACGTTGTGACCGTACGTAGTGACTCAATGGATGAGTGAAATAACGAGGTTGACGTTTTTTCTTGTGCAGATGCATCGACAGATCGGGAACGCCGTTCCTCTCCCTGTCGGTATTGCGCTGGGTCGGGAGCTACGCACCGCTTTATATAAGAAGTGGCTGAAAGGTCGGCAAGAGGCCATCGTGGTCGACGATGATGACGACTAGAATTCACTATCTCTGCTCCCTCCGTTCTATCTCTTCCTACCATCTTCATCTATCCATTGAATACTTATTCATCAGATGGACCTTCGCATTTATACAATATGTAATTGAATAATTACCTTCATCTTCAGAGCTTTGGAGTTCATACCCCACCCATACCACTTCCGAACAACTGTTACACCCCACAAGGTGGACACCTTTCTCCATATCCACGCCACTTATGGTATACATCCCTCCACACCGGCATCGATACCGCCAGACACTGCAATCTTCATTACTACCGTCCTCAACTGCCTCCTTGAACTCTTCCAGGGAGATAACCTGAGCAGGTCGAGGGCCAGAAAATAGACTCCTATGGCTTGTCGATGAATCGTACCGCGCCCGGAGATCCGATGTAGATAGCGTGGTATATGCCTCCTTGATCAAAGAGATTGATATCGATTCAGGAGACAAGGTGTGGCCTGCCGTGTTGCCTATCTTGTCGGGGTGGAAGTGCAGGAGAGCACGATGGTATGCAAGCTTTATCTCCGAAGGTGATGCATTTCTGGGAATTGAAAGCAGCTGGTAGAAATCGAGCCCTTGTTCCGAGGAAGCCAGCTTGTAGAATCAGACAGATCTAGAGAGCAACTTGAAGTTGAAGGAGGTTGAACCGTTGAAGGCTCTGAAAATATACTCCTTTAAGGGTCACGTACAAGGCACAGTATATCACGTGACACACCAACGCGTCAATTACGCATCAAAGCACACGTCGCTCTGTCCAGAAAGTCGGGACAAATTTGGCCAAAAATCACTCAGCACGCGCAGCTCTTACGCGCAGGTCCCAATTCATTATCCAATCTTCGTCTGGCTCTCGATGCAGGGGCGAATATAGTAGGAGATTCGGGAGCCGACGGGCAGCTCTAAGAGACAATAAAATGGACTCTGGTACACCACTGAGAAGCAATGAGATTACGTGAAGAAATCCCTCAAGCCGCAAACTTACCTAGAAGAGAGATGAGGTGGAGTGAAGAGATCCCTGGGGGGTCTCAACTTCGCTTCCCCAGACTCTTCTAGGGAGTTGGGCGGATGTAACATAATATGTACCCACGCGCGAGGTAGCCTCATGCACGTGGGGATATGTAGTTATGTGTTCGGCGGACGCGAGTGCACGTGCTGGTAGTATGTTCGCGTGTACCAGAGGCCTTGTCGACATCTGATTGGACTTGTGTAAACAGTTGTTTAAACCCGAATAATTTAATCCAACGTTATTCTTTTCGTGTCCTCTATATTTCATATTTCCCCTTGATTTCCCCTTTACGATCTCTCCGAGAGTTATCTTTCTCGTTACAGCAGGAGAGCAGCTGCTTAAAAGTGTTAGTTTTTGAATCGAGCAGGAGGGTGTGAGCGACATACCATATACTCCTCGCCGTGATCGGTGCAGAGCAGCACGAAGGGATGACAGCCGACAGGTCGTCCATCTCAGGCCCCCAAGGAGGCTAGACAGCGTTAACCTGAGAAAGAACGTAGATGCTCCTAACACAGATAACCAATGATGACATAACTTCGAGCACAAGAGGGATTGTTCTGTTTTGTTTAACGTGCGCTTCGTCACTCGCACCTTGACATGCGAGGATCAAGCCCGGGGCCCACGCCAAGGGAGCACGAGGAGAACAGCCGTCTGCCCACTGCAGACAGCCACCACCTTCCCCAGGAAAGAAGGGAGCCACCTACCTTGCCTTACGTCTTGAGGTCGTCTTGAACTGGACGCGTGAGGTGTTCAAGCCCTTCAGATCTTCATACAAAAATGTCGAGCTCATGCGTCCAGTGGCTCTTGTGGCCGCCGGACTTGATGCACACCAAACTTAAAAGTCGCACCCGGGACTTGCTGTCGCTGAACCTTGAGGACAGCCTCATCCAGGTTTTCTTACGGCCTTGCTCTTCACCGTCTTGCTCTTGCTCTCCTCGTCTTGCTCTTGATCTTCGTCGGGCCCCTAAACATTTCAACCTCATCAGCACCCATCCTTTACCCACACGAAATATAGGAAAAAAGACATACACGCGTAGAACGGGACCCGGCGGCAGGGCCTCTCAAGTTTAACGTGCACTTAGCCCCCCCGGCACTCGTGGATGGCAGTGTGCAGGCCAAGCCACGAGATACGTGGGGTTAAGCCCGGGGCCCAACGACAAGGGAGCACGAGGAAAGCGACGGCCCGCCCGCATGGCCGCCACCACCCTTCCCCGGGAAATGATGTACACACTCACCTGAGTCTATCTTGTAAGCTGCAGTAGTGTGTTGCTGCAAGGACGTCGACCCAGGTAGAGCTCCGAGAGCAGCGAGAAAAGGGAAAGAAGGAGGTGGTGGACCCAGCTTTGATCGTCTTGGTTGCCATCGAGAGCTTGGGGATGTGGACGTCCCTTGGAACAATTGAAATGGAGAGCATTGTCGCCCTCTGACATTGTTAGATAGAACATCGCTGAGACCAGTGGCAGCCAGCACCATTATCGCGGGTACTGAAAACTGTATAAGTCAGTCCCACAGATTACTGTTTGCTTGACGTCCTGGGGTACGGAGAGCAGTCAGTTCCCCACAGAAAGCACAAGAGAGATCAAGAGAATACTAACAGATGGCTACGACAACGGCGGGGTGAATTGCTTCATGTGGCGCACTTGATCGTAAAGCAGGGAGCCAGAATGCCAACAGAAAATACATGAACACAGAACCTCAGCATACGAAAGAGAGATACAACTGCGCAGTACAGAAAGGAGATAAAAGTGGGAATGGCGAGTAGGCAGCAGAGAACCGAAATCCAGTGGAATGAGGCAAGGGGCGAGGATCGTCGTCCTAGGTCTTGGTCTTACCATGTCCATGCTGTCAGAGTAGTCAGTGGGTAATAAAAATGAAGAGAAGCATTGCAACTCACAGTCAAGGACGCCGGGGTGCAAACGCCGATGTTGTATATTGTGGCGCTCTCGACAACCAAGAAGCATAAAACACCCGAAGCACAAGAAATACACACGACGAATCAACATAAAGTAGAGTAGGAAGCTAGAAAAAGGAAAGGAGAGAGCCAACTGGTTGTGGTAGTGACGAAGGGGGAACGAAGGAAAGAGGATGATCATGATGGACCTCGTCAGCCAACCATCCTACACCTTTATACCCCAGCGTGACAATCACGTTTGGGTGGCTGACGAGTCACCCCGGCACAGCATACAAACACATTCTTCTTCGTTTTTCTTCTTCTTCTTCCCGTTCCTGTTCCTGTACTCGGGAACGGGGGAAGAAATAAGAACTTTGGAATACGTGGCAGCCTGGCCCCGGAATGGGATGCAGCTCGCTGATACCTGGGCTAATTTGCAGCAAAAGGGGGGAAAGAAGGAGCACAGGATACAGCCCTGAGCTCCCCGAGATCTGGGAGCAACACTTGAGGAAATGAGGATAGGGCTGAGTTTAGATTTGGTGGTGTGTTCCCATCATGGCGGTTACTTTGACGAGTAGTTTCGAGTCATATTCTGACTGTCAAGTTCAAGAGACTCCAGTAATTGGATGGGCGCGTGAAAAACGCGTGGTGGGTATTTGGGATCAATATTTTAAAGGTGGTGCTGCGATATGGCAGGCGTGAGGGCGGAGATAAGGGTATGGAATTGGGTAGAGTGTTTCTAGGTAGGCTGTAAATCCATTTCAGCCGTTTGGGGCAGGACGGAATTGGGGACGGCGTTGTTTTGTGATCTTTTGAGACGTGGTCATCGTTCAAGAAATGTGGCGTCAAACAACGCGTCGACACGTGACCGTTTCTGCCAAAAAATAAAATAAAATAAACTTTGATGAGCAAAGTCGAGCACTGAAGGAACTGCAGCGACAAAAGCATGGTTGTATTCCACCATTCCATTCTCCCTTGTAATTGTCGTATATTAAGAGAAGAAAACAAATAATACGATAAAAGACCAAGAAAAACAAATGAAAATGATGTGGACGGAGATAATAAAATACAATAGCCTCCTTAGGCAATCCCAGCGAGTCAGCGAGAGAGCTGTTGAAGGGCTGTGTTGCTGTATTGGTGGTCGCGGTCTTGAAATTATTTCCTTGATGCTCCACCTCCAGGGGCTTCTTCCATTCTCAAGGGGGAACGTTGATGCCGCCTCGTCAACTTTCCCAAATGACAGGACAAGGCCATCTGAAGAACTCATGGAACGAGGGTGACTCTAGATGATCAGTGCTCTCTTTTGGGCTGATGTGGTTATCAATGGACGTGATCTCACATTTTTATGGAAGAAGCAAAAAAGATGATTCTGTTATGAGAGATTTGGAAAGACACAGATCATCCTGACGTGTCACGAAGACTAGACTACTTGAACTCACTTCCAGTATATCCATGATAGAGGTGGCAGAGATATCGTGGCCTCGCGATAACTGTGAATTCACTCGTGATAACAAAACCTAATGGCTATCAAGAAGAAAACCAGCAAGGACATCAAAAGAATGGCTACATTCCTGGAGAGTTCAGGAATACGTTGGCACAGATTCATAGATGGACAGAGGTGGCCGGCGCATTGAATAGTTCGCTCGAGGGTCGGAGTCGAGATACATAAAGGTACCGGTATGGGTATTGGGCGTCTATCATATATCCGTTGTCCGAATGGTCATGTTTCCGCAGCAGTGTCTGTGCAATGGAACAGTAAACTTGCGGCATTAGAGCCCAAAATTGCATTGACGACGCCGAGTAACAAGTAGGGTGCTCCGATTGAAAAAGGCTGAAAACTGGTTGAAGTGCTAAGAGCGATGACTGACAATTGTCAATATTAATGACAAGCGACACCAGTTGGTGAAACGTGATCTGAGCTGCCACAACCGGCGACCTCTTGGCAGCTCCCTATTAGCTTCCGCTCATTTTCCCTTTCTATTCCTTGGACCTGTTTTTAACCTATACTTCCTCCAAAATTCCATGGAAGACGCCCCAGCGCTGGTCCTGGCACCCCCGACTCCATTGAAATTCGATTCACGGACACCGTCACCCTCCCAGCGCACGTCTACATCCTACCCAAACCATTCAAGGTACTCGGCAGTGTCCCAGCGCCCATCATCGACCACGACAATATTCTCGATATACTCTATGTATGGGGATGATTCGACGACTCGAGCCAGCTGGTCAGCCTCGCCAGCGTCCAGTCCTGATCGGAAGTCCAATGATGCCAGCGTTGTGCCAACTGTTAAGCTAAAACTCCCTGAAGATCGTTGCAGTCCTTCCGTGCGGACCAACGCCCGGGTCAGCAGCGAATTGGCATATTACGACTCTGATTCTCCCCGTGAGAATAGTACTATCAAAATCGACACACGCCCTCCATCGAGTTACACGACGACACCTTCCCCCCCATCTTTGCGTGCATCCGAGGTAGATTTGTACGACCGGAGAACGTCAGACCACAGCTACAGAACGAGCCTCACCTCGACCAATTTATCTGAGGTCTCTCGATCTCGGGAGTCGTCCAATCGCGTCTCGTATCGTTCACGACGCTCCTCTCGCAGTGTTCGAAGTTCCCCAGCATCGAATGAGCAGTTAACTACTACCGGCGCCGACCTACGCGATTTACCTCCATTGCCACCTTCAGCGCCATCTTCCCTCCATCCCAGTCCTGCTCCTACACCCCCGCGACACCCCTCACCCACGCTCTTGCACCCAGGCACACCCAAATCCCTACCCCTGAAGCATCCAATATTTATAGCCTCCCCGTCAAGCAACACGTCCCTAGTCCCATCCGAGGGAGAGGACATGGATGCCTTTCACGTTCGAAACACATATGCCCAGCTCGAGATGTCTGGTGTCAAAGGCGACGGGTACGAGGAGGGTGTCGAGCGCACCCGGGCAAAGATAGGCGCCAGCCGGTCAAGTCAACTAAATGCCGAAGCAGCTCTAGGGGATGGCACCGAAAAGTCAAAGGAACTGGACCCCAAGGAAATCCAAACGCTAGCGAGTGTAGACCGGTGAGTCCCTCAACAAATCCTTTCATGCCGCCAAAGCTCAATCATGGTGATAAAAGCTACGGGTTCTTCACCGTTCCTTCGCACGACCGGCTCGTCCTCCTCACCGCCTCCCCCCTCCTCAAGCGCATCACCCTTGTCCGCGCCGGCCCGTCCTCTTGCCGCGCATCCGCGACTTCCCTCCGCTCTGTCCCCCCTGTGACACCACCCCTAAAGGAGAAGGCACGCATAACAAAATGGACGAGGATGCTCAAGCCAGTGGTACGCGACGAGGGCGCGAACGTCGCGATTTGGGGCATCAAACCCGCGAAGGAGGGGAAGCTCCGGCGGCGCGTGTACAAGGGCATCCCGGACCCGTGGCGTACGGCTGCATGGGATCTATTGATGACGCGCTATTCAAACCTGGGGATGCGGGAGACGGGACTGCTCGGTGCGGAATATCGGGATGCGCTAGATAAACCGTCGACGTACGATATCCAGATCGACTTGGACGTACCACGGACGATCAGTGGGCACATCATGTTCCGGACGCGGTACGGTGCTGGGTAAGTCCTTTTCCGCGTGTCTTTGCTTGATATTGCAAGCAGAGGCTGACAAAGGCATCCCTCTTCCAGCCAACGCTCCCTCTTCCACGTCCTCCACTGCTTCTCCCTGCGTTGCGACACTTGCGGGTATGTCCAGGGCATGGGCCCTATCGCCGCCACGCTCCTCTGCTACTTCGAGCCCGAGCGCGTATACGCCTCCCTCGTGCGCCTGCACGACGCGTATTCGATGCACACCGTGTTCTCGCCGGGTTTCCCAGGGCTGCTTGAGGCGATATACGTGCAGGAGCGTATCACGGAGCTCATGATGCCAGACGTGTTTGCTGCGTTCAAGAAGCACATGATCTCGACGACGTCGTATGCAACCAAGTGGTACATCACACTGTTCTCGAACTCGGTGCCGTTCCAGACGCAGCTTAGGCTATGGGACGCATTTTTGCTGGAGGGGTACGATGTGTTTGTTGCTGTAGCGGTGGCGATCGTTTGGGTGTATCGGGGTGCGTTACCTCTGCCTTTTCCCATACGTTCCTCCTCATCCTGGAGCTCTTCTTTTCCATTCTAGACCAAATAACATCCGCCTCGGCTAGTTTCGAAACCATCCTCTCCCTCCTATCGTCCTTTTTCGTCCCAGAGGACGAAGATGCGCTGCTTTCGTGGATAGGCCGGATGCTAGGCGATAGGAAGCTCCGATCCAGCATCCTCACGTGGAAAGGCGACTGGAAGGCCCTCGTCGCTGCAGGCAAGGACGGCACAGCGCTTCTCTAACCCCATTTGCATTTTTTTTTGCTTATCTTATTCGCTATCGTTAATCTCGCTTTCCGCCACCCCAATGAGACTTTTTCATGGCTAAGGTCTGCGGGCTCATCACTGTCCGTCATACTTCTTTTCTTGGTCTATTCCCCGCGCCCGCTGTCTCTTCCCTTGTCCCGTGTTACATCGCAACGCATAGCGCACACCCGTCTTTTCTTATTGTCACATCTTGTCCTCTCTTTCTCACTCCGTTGTGGATACCTCCATCAGTCATCGCTACCTCGCTTGCATTTTTATTTATCCATCATCGACTGCTTTCTTCTCTCTCGTTAACTCTCGTAGCATGTATACCTATTATACAATGGCATCTCGCAATACAAACACGCATATCGTTCACGTTCGAAAGATTTGGATAACGTTACCAGCTGACGCATATAATATGATATATGATATATGAACACTGAACCAAAGCGAGAGACAGATAATCTTACAGTTTGATTTTTACGCATTGTACATGTACAAGGAGTGTCTAGCATGTCAGTACATCTTTTACGTTTTGAGTGTCCTTCGGGTCTCTTCTCCCACAGACTATCTATTTCTTAATCAAAGCAGGGGCAGTATGACCAGCAGAAAGGCCTTTGTCGCCAGCATACGAGGCACCAGTACCCTCAAGCTCCTCCCTAAAGGCACAAAAGCAGGGTCAGAATCATCCAAGTACCAAGAGAGAAAGGCGGCGTACTCGATGCGCAAGAGAGCGTTGTACTTGGCCACACGCTCACTTCGTGCAGGGGCACCAGTCTTGATCTGGCCGACACCGAGAGCGACAGCAAGGTCGGCGATGATGGTGTTCTCGGTCTCACCGCTGCGGTGGGAGATCATGACACCCCATCCGTCGGACTGGGCAAGCTGGGCACTGAACAACAACGCATTTGACGTGAGTGTAGGCTCATAATTGTGAAGACACATAGATAGCATACGCTTGGATAGACTCTGAGATAGTTCCGATTTGGTTGACCTTGATCACGGTGTTAGATCATATATGCCCACAATCGGTAAGATACCTCAAACATACCTTGAGCAGCAGCCCGTTGCATGCCTTCTTCTCAATCGCCGTCTTGATGCGCAGAGGGTTGGTCACCGTCAAATCATCACCAACGATCTGGATCCCGCTTTCCTTCGTGAAGTGAGTCCATGCATCCCAGTCATCCTGGTCGAAAGGGTCCTCGATCGAGACGATGGGGTACTTCTTGACGTAGCTCAGGTAGAGGTCAGCGAGCTCGACGCCTGTGATCCACTTGCTCGGGTCAGAGTTGGGGTTCTTGAAGTCGAGATCGTATTTGCCGTCCTTGTAGAACTCGGAAGATGCGACATCGAGGGCGATCTTGATCTTGCCTTCGTATCCAGCCTTCTTGATGGCTTCTGTAAGCAGCTCGAGAGACTCCTCGGCACCAGAGACGTTGGGCGCGAAACCACCCTCGTCACCAACGTTGACGGCTATTCAAAGGAAAACAAGTCAGAAGGAATAAAAGGAAAGGAATTACGCAAACCTACCATCAATACCATACTTGGCAGTGATGACCTTCTTGAGGGTATGATAGGTCTCTGTGCCGATCTTGAGAGCCTCAGTGAACGACGTCGCTCCAGTAGGCAGGAGCATGAACTCCTGGAACGCGAGCTTGTTACCAGCGTGCGATCCACCGTTGATGACATTGAAGGCAGGGGTAGGGAGAACGAATGGAGCCTTGACGCCGGCGAGGTCGGCGAAGTGCTGGTACAGGGGGACACCCTTCTCAGCAGCGCCGGCCTCCGCAACAGCAATGGAGACACCGAGGATGGCGTTGGCACCGAGCTTGCCCTTATTGGGTGTGCCGTCGAGTTTGATGAGGAAATCATCGATATCGGACTGAGACGTGACGGTGAGACCAGCTTTGATCAGCGCGGGTGCGATAATATCGTTGACGTTCTTAACAGCCTTGCTGACGCCTGTAGAGAGAAGAAAAGGAACGTGGAATTTCAGGGAAGTGATGGAGAAGTGATTGAAGAGGTCACACCTTTTCCGAGGTAAGCGTTTTTGTCGCCATCGCGCAGCTCGACAGCCTCATGGATACCGGTGGAAGCTCCCGATGGGACTGCAGCGCGGAAACGGCCTGAAAACGCGTCGAACAGGTCAACTCCGCGCATATCCGATCTACCAAGTTGAGCGCACCTTTCGCGGTGTAGACGTCGACCTCGACGGTGGGGTTACCGCGAGAATCGAAAATCTAGTGGCTGATCAGATATCCTAAAAGACGTGGTTGGATAACGAACTCATTACCTGACGAGCGTGGACTTTGGTGATGGACATGATTAGTGAGTGAGTGGATGAAATCCAAGGGATGGATTGGAATTGAGGGCGGAGCGATAATCGATCGCTTATAGGGTAATCTTAACTTTCCCACGGATCATATTAAGGGGCAGTCGAGGCTTCAGCAATCTAAGACGCCTCTGGATGCGACCCTCCGGAGTTGTGACGTCGATAAATCTACCTTGACTCTGGACTTACGGGAAACGAAGTCATATATGAGCTGAAGAACGTTGACGATCGTAGTACATTGATATAGGCGTCTACACTTTCCCTGATATAAATGATTAGACTGGTTTACTAGTTAAGGAACACAGGATAGAGACACACCATACATCGCAATTGCCTCGTCATCCCGTCATACGAACAAATCGACACTATGATGGCTTGCCTTTACCCCGTCTGCGCCCTTCGCCCTTTTTGCCGACAGGTAACGATTTCAACAACGCCGCCTGCTTGCGGTTCTTGTTCTTGACATTTGAACCTGAATAGAAGTTCTCCGCTTTGCGCTGGAAGATAATCACATTAGAAAGTCTGTGTCGAAGAGCATGCATTGTATTCACATACCTTGTTTGTTTTCATGCGAGGCTCCTTTTTAATTTGTGGTGTATCCTCATCTTCGGACCCGGAACCTTCAGCGGAACATAGTCAATAATGGCTTCAATATGTGTCAAGAAAACCAATCACCGTTTGACACGATATCATCACCCTCCTCGTCGACATCAGGAATTTCATCTTCTTTAATCCCCTCAAACACATCACCCCACTTCAACTCATCCTTCTCCTCTTCCTCATCACTGCCATCTTCCCCATCCTCATCTTCATCTTCTTCATCTTCCTCACCACCCTCCTCGTCCTCCTTCTCCAATGGCCTCACATCCTCCGGCAAGAAAGTATTTTTCTGCATAATTGAGCCCAAGTTCTGCTTCACACCGGGCACCTCCATCTCACTCTCCCCTTCATTGGCCTTCGCCTTGCCCTTGCCCTTCCTATCCTCCTTACTCCTCTTCTTCGCCTCCACCCTATTCAACTCGTCCGAGCGCTCCGGTGGTGGCACGAAGAAGGGAATACGCCCACGCACCCAATCGCTCAAAATGATCTTCGCAACCGCCTCGTGATCGGGCTCGCCCTGCTTCAGCAGCCGTCCCTTCATCCTCGCGAGCTTGTCCAGAAATTCTTCAGGGGCCCAGTTTTTCGCGGTGTCATCCGGGTCGGGGAGGGGGAGGCCGTACGTACGTGCGAGATAGATTGGCTTGACGCGTGCCATGAGCGCGGGAATGTGGTCGGAGGGCGTGGGGAGGGCTTCCACGCGGACGACTCCTTTGAGGACGGTCGAGGTATGCGAGTCATGCGCGGATGTGGGAACGATACCGGGACAGTCGATGAGGTAGATTCGCCGTGTTAGTGTGATGTATTGCCAAACCTGCGGAGAGCGAGATAAGATGAGTATTGCAGCCTTTAGGGACTTAAGCAGGGAGGGCACACCTTAGTTTCACCAGGGACAGGAGCGACCGTGCAAACCTTGTTGCTTTTGATGGTATTGATGACGCTGCTTTTACCAACGTTTGGGTATCCGATGAACCCGACAGAAATCTGCTTTTTGTCGGAATGCAACTGAGCGAACTGTCGCAGCAGCTGGATCAGTGAACCTTTTCCAAAGGAGTGGTTGGGAGACGCATGGAACGCAATCGTCGGGAAACGCGGCGTCAGGTGCTGAATATAACGCGCCTATTGAAAGAGGATGATAAGTTCCATGAATGCTCCAACAAAGCTGTGCTGCGTACCGTCACCCAATTCGGCACCAAGTCACACTTGTTGATGACCAGCACGACTTGCTTGTGCGATTTCTCTTTCCTGATATATTCAATGACGGAATCACACATCGTACCCAGCGGGTCCCGTGCATCCAGAATATGGAGAATGACATCGGACGAGTCGATGACTTTATAAAGTTCGCCATAAATGCGCCGAGAAGTTCCTTTGGCATAAATGGGCTCGTTATAATCGGCGTGTGTTGGCGCCTCGATGATAGACGATGCCAATGGCTCTGATGGGTCCTCAGTGACCGGTGTATGGAGGGAAATGCAGAATTCGCACCTATCGCTTTTGACATCGTGTCTGCCTCATCTGCGCCAGCTGCACCGAGTTTTCCCAGTTCTTCGAATGTCCCTGCATCCATTCTGGGCTTTTTACGCTGTGCTTTGGGTCCGAATGTTTCTGAGAAAGGTTCAGTCTCTACAATATGGGGTCGCTACAGTGATGAAAGAGAAGTTTAGTTCGTGCCATGTCATGTTAAAAGAAGAAACATACTTTCAGGGTATGTGGATTCTGCGCCTCATCTAGGAGAGCCATGGGCAGTTTATTACGCCGCAAAAGCACAGAATACGGGTCATTCTTCCTTTCCGAAAGACTCGTCCTAAAGTGGTCCAATGCAGTCTGCGAGATAACCCTAGTATTCCCTACAAACCCATACCAATAAATTTCAGCCTTCCACCAATAATTACATGAACAAATGTAGGAACTTATAAACTTACCAAACCACCGCCGATCAGGCTGCACCCTACCCGGCTTCGTCTCGTCTTCGCCCTTCTGGAACGCAGCAGCCTGGATGATCTTGCCGTCCTTGTCGCGCACCGCCTTGCCCGAGTTGAGCATCTTGAGCCGCGAGACCTTCTTCGCATCGCGGTAGAAATTCTCGCCCTTCACGCGGGCGAGAGAGATTTTGGGCCCGGAGGAGGAAGATTTGGTCTTCCCTGGGGAGGGTTTCTTATTCGTGGGCGCCATCGTGGGTGTGTGGTGAGCCCGAGATTATTGGATGGGCGTGTGCGGTGGAACAAAAATAATCTTGATCAACTCTGTTCCCACGGTCAGTGAGGTACTTTCGCCTTCACATTTTTGTGAGCAACGGATTGTAAAATGATGGTACAAAATACTTCGACCAACTACTACAAAAATCACGATCGGTTGAGGACAGCATTTAAATTATCAAGAATCATTTGCCAACCGTTGAAAAGTGCATGCTCGTCCTAGGACAATATCTGAATCAATTGCACTGTACATAGGACCTTGATAGGACCGATAGGTTTTCGAGCTTGTTTCCAGCATTCTACGAGCACACACAGAGGACAGACGAGTGAACAATCTAATTTTTCACATTACTGAAAAAGACAAGCTCAAAGTACGGAGGAACGACTGATGGTGTCTGTCTAGGAGAGACTAAGTTCAAAGTATATAAAATAGTGTGCCAGCAAAAAAATCGACATGCCGTTTCCTAGCGTCAATGAGACGGCGAAACGACACTTCCTACACTGGAGGCCCTCTCTTGGAAGAACAGGACTCGTTAAGACAAGTCACTGGCACTGACATTCGATGGTCGGATGCTAACACCGGTCAGCGTGGCATTTCCCCCGTGAAGAGAAGAAAACAAGAGGACCGATGGTTTATATATGCGCCAGAATTTGTAGTTCCCACGATCAGGTGGAGGGCAAACTGGCCAAGTTAGTACCGACTGAAATTCCACACACCAGAAAGCCAGCACGTAGAACGGCGTCGACAGACATGTTCAGAGCGTGTCTTACACAGAGTACGTCGCAAGCAGAAAATCCTTCCTACTCGCGTAACTAATATTGGAATCTCCAGGCTCGCGGTCTATTGTACCCTCAGGTGCTGCCTGCTCCTCCCTCCACACGTCCGCCCACCTCTATGCCCAAGCCTCTCGCAAAAGTATCGCCCGCAGCGTTAAAAAGCTCAATAATATGAGAAAAGAAGAGCGGTGGAAAAAGGCACAAGCCACACGTCCCAGCGTTGTCCTCGGCACGCGCCCCGGCGACGAAGTCAAATGGCCCAATTGCGACCTCGCTAAGGTGCTCGCGTAACTAATATTGGAATCTCCAGGCTCGCGGTCTATTGTACCCTCAGGTGCTGCCTGCTCCTCCCTCCACACGTCTGCCCACCTCTATGCTCAAGCCTCTCGCAAAAGTGTCGCCCGCGGCGTTAAAAAGCTCAATAATATAAGAAAAGAAGAACGGTGGAAAAAGGCACAAGCCACACGTCCCAGCGTTGTCCTCGGCACGCGCCCCGGCGACGAAGTCAAGTGGCCCAATTGCGACCTCGCTAAGGTGCTTGTCGACGAGGAGGAGCTGATCGCGAGCACCGAGCTAGTGCCCACGCAGCAGCCCATCGGGACGGTGCTCTTACCGAAGCAGATGGGGTTCGGCGTTGGCGAGGTGGAGAAGAATATGCTGTTCAACAGGCTGCCGGAACTGTCGTCGGTAGTGTCCTCGCTGCGGGATAATCAGCCTGCACATAAGCGAGGGGCTGATAAACTGCAGATGGATCAGGATGACAGGCAGAAGGTGGAGCTGCAGAAGGCGAATGTGTTTGCGAGGTTGTTGGATTTGAGGAACGCGAGTGCGGGAGGGATCGCGTACGAAAACCGTAGGAGAATTGTTACTGCGTTTTCGACGCCGGAAAATCCGTTTGATCCTGGAAGGTCGGAGGTGCAAGGTATGCGGTGTCTAATTTCCGGTTTATGGTTGCAGGTGCTGAGCAATAGTTGGGATTTCCAGCTGCACTCCTTACATACCAGATTCGAAAACTATGGAACCATCTTACGACATTCAAACGCGACGTGGGCAATCGTAGGGGACTACGGAAACTCATTCACCAACGGGCAAAGATTCTAAAGTACCTGAAGGGGAAGGACATCAACCGATACGAGACAATCCTCCAGCGTCTTGCACTGGAACCCGAAAGCGTTGAGGGAGAGCTGGTGGTATAATGCAAACCCTCAACACTATCCTTTCCTCGTTGGGTCACAATGTGCTTCATATTATGTTGCTAATAGAGAACATGAATTACTAAGTTTACCTGACGTTGATTCGTGTGTAAAACTATGAAAGTAAGTTGGTTATTCATGGATAGTATGGTCGGCCTGGGGTAGTTTCATCCTCCATCTTTTTCGTTGTCTTGGTCGTCGTCTGGAATGTTCAACAGAACATGGCACGGCGACGGAAAGGGCGGTTGTGCGGCGAAATCCCTGAAGTAGTCTCTGTCAAGCTGTGGATCTGAGATAGAATGCCTGCCGGCGAAAATCGAACAATCAGCGACTCTTTGTCTCGATTCTAGAGATAAGCTTACTCTTCTTCAATATGGGACTTCACAAACGTGAGCCGCGTCGGCTCCTGCTCGCTTGGTAGGTCCCTGCAGTGTGCACATGCCCAGGACGGATCGGGCGGATACGGTGGGTCTTCAGCAAAAGCTTTATCGTTCTGGTCATCCCTCCTTTCGGACATGGCCTTTGCGGCATATGCTCGACGACCTTTGTCTAGTTCCTCGCGATCTATCATTTGCCATGTCGGTTTAGAACCACTGTGCATCTCCGCATGGTGAACCAACTGTACGCAAGCAGACAATGCACACCAGTCAGTATATCAGAAAATACGGAAGTTTAACGCACGACCTACAGCGTCACGCCATCCGTATGCAACGGCGATTGAAATGGTGTTACCGTCGTCGTCAGGGAAAAGCTCTGCGGCACAATCGCAACATGCAAACCATACTTCAAGCTGATTCATCTGGTCCGCAGTCGTCGTATGTGGATCCATTCCTACCAGTACAACGAGCGCCTCGGCATACGATCCCAATGACCGGTCCAGCCGAAGTGGATGAGGTATCCATAGCCTGCGCATTTTATCGTAATGCTGTAGCTTCCTGATCGGCTCAGGTGGCGGGTCCCAGGACCAGAACGGGTATGTTTTACGAGTGAGACAGAGGTGGCCGAGCACTTTTGGGTAGAAGAGGGGCTCAATGTTGTCGAATGGCTCACTGAGCATGTCATCTTCGCTGGCCGAGTCGTAGGACTGCGTGCAAGCGCTGCAGCGGAACACGGTCGTGGCCAGCTTCATCTTTTCCATTGTTTCTTCATCGTTTGCGGTGCTGACGGGGATCCGGAGGTACTCTTCCTCATCACTGTCATAATACGATCCCCCAATAACGCCCCATAGCAGTGCAATTTGTCGGAGTCTGGACTCCTCGCCTCGCAATTTGCGGACGAACTGTAGCTCTATGGACGTTCTCCATTCGTCGATCAGCTGTGGGATAAGCGGGACAACTTCGGAAAAGCTCGATTCGTCCACGGTAACATCAGCGGGCTGCTCGAGCACGGCCTTGACAGGAGCGAAAGCACAGAAGTCGACAGCCTCGGGATATACTTCTGTGACTGGGAGCCGTGCATTCTTGTAAGCTCGGAGGACCTTGACTGCGCTGCTCTTGCGTTCTATAACGAGTTGGGCGAATTCTCGAGCCAGCCGCTTCACGCGCATTTGTTCCATGTACTGGATAATGGGCCCTTTGATATTAATCCAAACTAGGAGGCATAATTAGAGAGAAATGGGAAGCGGTACACGATGCTTACTGCGGGGCGTCAGCCTTTGGGGCTTCTTGACAAGTTCATGATCTGCAAGTGAGTCGGGTTCACATATGGCTGCGAGATCTTGGCCCCATCCAAGGTCTTCTAATTTTGCGATGATGCTGAACAAAAGGTCAAGTTGGGACTATGTGATTCCAGGAAGAATAGTTACGCAAGGCGTCTCTCATCTTTCAGTTGCCGGAGTTCGGAACTTCGGTCGACAGTTTGATTTTGCGCCCATTCCTCGCAGAGCAATGAGTGCTGAAAAGGGTACGTTATTCCGGGATGCAAGGCGCTATTAGAAAAGCATACCGCCTCAATCTCTGCCACGACTCTCCTTCTCTCCACCACGTAGGCTTGTCGAGCCTCTTTACTTTCGAGTGCTTCGTACTCTTCTCTCACCTTGGCGTAATCACTCAACAGGTATCCTCGTCGATGTTTCTCTATATTTGGTTATTAGGATATGCGAAATGCTTTGCTTCTATCGAGGGCTTACTTGCTGCGCGAGTAGGTATCAAGGTCTCAAATCGAAAATAGCGGGTGTCGTCAACTTCGACAGGAAGACAAATAGGTAGCAAAACGTCGCTTGTGCTGAGTCGAGGAATTAGGATACCATTTATTCCGCTTGTCAATCAGAACTTTCTCCACTCACTGATGTTTGAGGCATTTTGCGCATATACGCACGCGTAGCCGCCATTCAATAACTCGGACGCCGTTCGTCGAGCAAAACTGGTCGCGCATAATTTATTTGAGGCAGTACATTAAAACGCAGAGACTCACATGGCAATGGGCATCAAAGACGAGATTTACCCACTGTGGTTCGGACATTCCAGGTGGGCACGGGGGTAAACCGGGAACCTGTGCAAGAGCCGCCTTCCACACCGACAAAGAAGATTTATACATCAACATGCGTCTGAACTCTTTCGTCATTCGAGCAAGCTTGAGCAGATCGTACGGTTTCAAGTGGCCAAATATCTATGCGGCAGGGACAGTGAGAGGGTTGTCCTTGTCTCTGATTCGCTGAAAATACATACCTCAAACAGAACGTCGATTGGCATATCTATGAGGGCTGCCAGCCTTCCCTGGATGCGTTGCTTTCGCTTGGGCTTGCTATGTACGAGGCCGTCGCCTTCTAAATCCGGATCAAGTTCTGCATCCATTTTTTGCTTCTTTCGAGTACGCGACGGCTTGGCTGCTCCCATCTTACTCGATTCCGCCTCCATGCTGGCAAGGCTCGTGTTAAAGATGAGTAGTCCAGGGTTCAATAACAAGGGCGTCGGTCGATGGCAGGCAGTGGCAGGCGCCGCGAAAGCTCCAGGAATGTTATGTAAGGCAAGAATAACGCGTCGCGCACGTGCTCGGCTAGTTTGTGTCTCAACTTCGTCCACGAATCCACGATGGCCTCACAAATAGCAGAATGCCTGGCTGCTACCCTGAGTCCCGAACAAAGCGTTAGGATTACCGCTGAGCTCAAGTTGGCTGAGTACTTTGCTTCTCCAGGCTCGTCGACTTTCCAGATATCACATATGTTTCACGATCTCATGTTATTTTTCTGTCGCGTGCAATAGACACAGGAATTGCGCTGTCACAGTTGATCCTGGCCCAAGATGCGGACAAGTCGTTACGCCAGATGAGTATCTCTGGTTTTTGCTCAAAAGACGCGTCTTGATCTCTGTGAATTTGTGTCCTAGCACTCCGCAAGCATTGTTCTACGAAAATATGTGAAGGAACGATGGTCACCTTTCTTCCCTGCATTCAAAGGAAATGCACCGCCAGTGGAGGTAATTTTGGCATGTAAATTCATCTAAGCACTCTGACTGGTGTCGTTAGATCAAGACGCAGATCAGGCAGGCTGTATTCCTTGGCCTCTCAGACAGTGATCGAAAAATCCGCACGCTTTGTGTGAGTTTAACGTTCCTACACAGGAGTTTGGAAGCTTATCATGCATTTCAATGACACCAGGCCCATACTCTGTCATTGATCGCCAACTGCGACTGGCCTGATGAATATCCTGGACTCCTTACATCATTAATCGACCTTCTGTCATCAAATTCTCCTGATTCTGTCCATGGGGCTATGCAAGTCTTCACGGAATTTATCAAATCAGACTTGACAGAAGACCAAATACTTCCTGTCCTCCGACAACTTCTGCCTGTCCTGCTTTCCATTCTTGGCTCGACCGGGGTAAGTTCCTTGATATATGAGAAATGGTCACAAGTAGCAATTTTTTGTTTAGTCCCACTCTGCGCCGACTCGTGCACGGACAGTTTCAGTATTCCGTCAATGCGTTACCGCGTTATTTATGGTCAAAGACCAACATCCACAAGCAACAAAGGAAGCAGTCGCATCCGTGCTTCCTGTCTGGCTAGAGGCGTTCAAAGTCTTGTTGAACATTGACCCCAGGCAGGATGTTAACAACACCGACAACTGGGATGGTCTTGCTGTTCGGATACAGATATTCAAAGTGTGCGACCTTCCTTATTACGATTCTCGTCTCTAACCATAACATCATAGACATTAGATACGATCCACACTTCTTTTCCTCGTGCTTTGACACCACACCTTCATGACTTCTTATCATCTGCTCTCAACCATTTGCAGGCTCTCCATCCTACTTTTAACCGCTATTATCTATCGTCATCTGAGTCGACTCCTAGTTCCTCAGAGGATGAATCCATTGAACTCCCTCAATTAATTTGCCCTATCATGGATTTCTCTGCAGCCGTTACGCGAGGAGGGAAGGCGAAAGATTGGTTCAGTAATGGAAACCTCAATGCTCTCATTGCTGCAGTTTTCGATTTCGTTCAAATAACCGACGAAGATGTGAGGTTTTCGTCTGTTGTCAAAGCAACCACATACTGACAGGATCTTAGGAGGAGACATGGGCCAACAACGCGAATGCTTTTGTTGCGCAAGAGGATGATGAAACACAAGCCTACAGCGTGAGGGTCGCTGGGTTTGATTTCTTGGGTGTATGTAATTTCTCTCTTTTAATAACCGTGATTAACTCACCCCCCTTTGCAGTCCTTAATCGATCGCACACCCGCTCAAACGACTAAGTCTTTCCAAACTGCAATACAGCAAGTGATCATTACTTCTCAGCAAGCGCGTGAAGGCGGGAAGCGAGACTGGTAAGCAGCAGTGAAACCTTGCCTTATACGCCATTTGAATAAAGCTGCAAAGGTGGCGCCCCCTGGAGGCGGCTTTGGCGGCGATTGGCTCTCAGTCGGAGGCTATCCAGGACTGTGTCGATGATGAGGTAGATTCTGGTCGAGAGAAGCCAATCGACATCGAGTATCTCCTAACGAATGTCATTCCTTCCATCCTGGGGCTTTCCGGTACGTCTTTCAGATCCTTGTGCATTTCTGAGCTGACTAATTTCGTGCATGCAGACTTCCCCTTCCTTCAAGGCAGAGCTTTCGTCTTCGCCAGCCAATATGCCAAACTTTTACCTCCGCAACTGGCTGGTCAATATCTTAACGCTGCCATACAGGTGATTGAAGCGACCGAGGCCGGAGTCCCCGTTAAAATTTCAGCAGTCAAGGCAATCCACAAGTACGAGAGTCTTCACATCTTTATAATGCGTTCACTGACCTCGCCCTTTAGTTTCTTCCAGGGTAGCGAGGACTCAGCCTTCTTCAGCTTTGCGCCACGAATCACCAAGGATCTTGGACCGTTCTTGCTCATGACATCCGATGATACCTTGTCTCTCGTCTTGGAGACACTTTCTGTCGTCCTCGAAGTGGACAAAGGCAAATGGCTCACCACAGACCTGGCCAATTCCCTCGTTGTTGCTCTCCTCGAAGTGTGGCAAAAGAATAACAAAGGTAATGAATCAAACCTTGAGTCTGACCACCGGAAGCTTTCCTGACACGATGTGGATCCAACGTAGATCCAATTTTTGTTTCAATCCTTGGCGACATCTTCACCCTGCTCGCTGAGTCTCAAGCCAGTGGCGTCTACCAGACAGTCGTCAAGCAGGCATTGCCCCCTTTGAGCCATGCGATTGCATCGGCTTCTGCAGACGAGTCGTGGATTGCGGGGTCTGCTATTGAGCTTGTCACCGGTCTCATCAAAGGCTCGCCAGACAGCGGACTTGGTGAAGGTTTCTTTGCCCTCCTTGCACCTAACCTGTTCAAGTGTCTTGGCGAAGCTGAAGACAGGGATATTCTCCAGGTAAGGTTTTTTACCCACGCCTCGAATGGTTGATAGATTCTAGTCATTCAGAATGGGATTTCTTGCTTAACTATCATCATCCGGAAAGATTGCAATCAGTTATTGACATGGAACGATGGTAATGGTCGCAGTGGCCTAGAGTACGTGCTGACACTCGTCGGCAAGATGTTGGAAAGCCAGGACGAGTCGGGAGGCCTCGTCATCGGCGACTTGATTATCCACCTTCTGCGGAGAGCCGGTGAATCTGTGCTTCCCGTTCTGCCACAGCTGTTGCAAGCGATGGTCGGCCGCATGTCCTCTGCAAAAACAGCTACGTTCCTGCAGGTCAGCCTATTCCTATTCACAATTCTGATATTCTTACTGACCTGTTCCATTGTAAGAGTCTTGTCATTCCATTTGCGTTCCTGATCTACAACCAGAGAGATACGGTTCTGACACTGCTCGAATCGATGAACATCCAAGGCCGTTCTGGGCTGGATATTCTCATCCAAACATGGTGCGAGAACGCAGAGACATTCCAAGGATTCTGGCCTTCCCGAATTAGCACTCTCGCTCTCACGCAGCTTTTCTTATCCGAACGACCCAGCTTGCAAAACCTCATTGTCAAGGGCGACATAATTGTCACGAAGGAGACCAAGAACGGTAAGGGCTCATTTTTTCCTTCCCACTTCTTTTTCGCTCGTGCTCAATCTTCCCAAGTCATAATGACAAGGTCCCGAACGAAGACGAGTACGCAGCCTACTTCCCCGTTTCTCACATGCACGGTAGTTTTCTGACATACGTTATTTGTCCTTCAATCGCGGCAGCACCCACGCAATTCACATCCATACCATTTCCCGTCAAGGCGCTCAAACTTCTCCTGCATGACGTACAGTCTGGAGGCGAATCGGCCACAATAATGGCGCAAGGCGGAGGCGCAGGTGCAGCTGATGCTTACGATATCGATTCAGACGACGACGTGAGTTGATACCTTGACGGCTGGGCCCAATCGACTCCTTTCTCTGACTGCTTGGTTTTCCCCCCCCCTAGGATGAGGAATGGACGGAAGAGGAAAAGCTGAACCAAGGTTTCAAGGAAGAGGACTTCGCGTTCTTGTCTGAAATGCTGGGGCCCAAGGGAATGGCATTTGACAATGACGATATTTTGGATGATTTGGATGATGAAGACTTGAGGAACGATCCTATCTCTGAGATAGACTTGCAGGTGCGGTGATCTCGATGTATCTTGATGATCAGTGTTGTAAGCCTGACTACTTTTCATAGGCACACCTGGCCAATTTCTTCAAGGAATGTGCAGCGCGGAACACGAATAACTTCTCTGCTCTTGTTGGACAGCTGACGGTGGAGGAGACTCTGGTGGTTCGCCAAGTCGTCAGTACATAACGTTTTATTCTAACCAGTGGATGGACCGTTGCTTTGTTATCGATGCTATCCTCCAAAATACATTCTATGCAATTATGTGTGCGGCGATAACCAAAACAAGGATGAAATGCGAGAGAATATGCAACTACCATGCTGAAAACAAGAAAACATGAATCAAAACCCTTCCTTCCCAAGATCCCACTCGCGCACAGAGCCACGCTTCTTGTACTCGATATCCATAATGCCAACGGCCTCCACCCCCCATCGATCCCCAACGCTGTCGGAAACTCCCCCTTTCTTCTTGTCCTTAACCTTATCCTTCGTAATACCCAATCGTTCCATCCTCTTCTTCTCCTCCTTATCTTCTCTTCGTATCCGGATGAGTTCCAACATGGCATCCCACCCCTCGAACTCTGCATTGTTGATAAGGCCTGTGGCAGGCACATGAGGTGCAGCAAGTGGCGCAACATCGAGACGCGGGTCATACGTCTCTTCGAAATATTTATCCATCTTCGAGGGTAGCTGGATGGGTGGCTCAGGGCCTGGAGTGGGAGAGCGAGACCGCGATCGCACGGAGGAGACACTGCGCGTCTTGGCCGGGCGAGACGAGGATCCAGTTTTGCGGCGTTTCGACAGTATATGTGGGGAAGCTGAACGCTCGCGAGGTGATGCACGACGTCGTTTGGATGATTTAGGGGTAGGTTCATCATCATCGTAAAAAGATTCATCTTCATCAAAAAGTTTTCGGATGGATTCTGTTTCTTGGTCTTCATCAAAGCTGTAGGCAGGTGACGGCAAACGGCGAGATGCACGACGGGATGACCTTGAGGATTTCTCTGGCTCGAGGTTGTCCAACGCGTACTTCTGAGGTTGAGTGGCTTTGCGAGTCTTGGTGGTTGAATCATCCGTTCGCGTAACAGAGGGTGATGCAGAACGGCGGGGTTGTGGTGAAGCTAACAGTCGACGAGATTTATGAGATCGACGTCGGCTCCTACTTCGACGGCTCCTGGAACCTCTATGTTCCTCACGTAGCGAGTCCTCATTCGGTGATGGACTGCACGACTGACCAGACCTGGTTCTTGAAGGTGACCCATCATGACTACGCCGCTGACGCGAACGTTTCTCAAAACTCTTCTCCCCTGAGTCCTCCCTTCGAGGAGACCGACTCCGGCTTCTTTCGCCTCTATGCCTGTCATGACCATCTGAACGTTTGGCTCTGTCCTTGTCTCGTCGGCGATCCCTGCTCCTCGATCTATGCCTGTGCCTCCATCTATCGTGTTCCCTGTCCTCTTCTTCATCATCTTCCCCATCCCAGGATTCCCATGTTCGTGCCTTTCGTTTCCTGTCGGCAGTCCGACCGTCCCATCTATCCCAGCTTGTGTCGCGATTGGTATCCCTGCGCTGCCTGGAGCTCTTCCCCGACCTCCTTAACTTCTCCGCCTCTGCAGCCTCCTGCGCCCGCGCTCGCCTCTCCCTCCTCTCCTGTTCCTCTCGCTCTCGCTTTATCTCTTGCGCAGCAAGTGCCTGAGCACGTAGAATAGTCTTGTTGTGATCATCTGTACTCCGAATAATAGATGAAAGGAAGCGTTTGTTCGTCCGTGGTGCATTACTGTCCCTAAACACCATGTCAGTGCGTAGGAATCATTTGGACAGGACGAAGGAACGTACGTTCCGCCACTCGGTAGGAATGCGCGTATACCATGCTGTCCATAACGTTCAGCCTTCTTCTTGGCCTCCTTAAGGATGAGTTCCGCAACATGGCGGTCGAGGTCTTCATCAGTGACCGTGCCCGAGACTGACGAGCCCATTGAGGCTCGTACGAGAGTTGAAACGACGGACGAGAGGGAGGAAGCCATCAGGCAGAGGATTGTGGTCGAGTTGATCACCGACCCAACTCGGAATGGCACACTGCGGCACATGTATTTGGTTGTATTTGCAAATTGTGGCTGCTCCCTTTGCTTAAGCAAGTCCTCAAGAACTCACCTTCAGCTTGTCCTTACTTACTTACAGTAGATTGACAAAGGCAAGTGTCAGCAAATCAATCCAACTGAATAGATGCTGTGGATACGAGGATCGTAACAGGCTGTCTAGGTAGAAGTTTATATGTGTGGTGCATGCACCTCCTTTGTTTTCATGTGTAATTCAAGAATTATCCGGAAATATAAAGCAATAATAGGTATGTAGTCGTGGAAAGGGCGTAATGAACGGAGCAGTTGAGTGGTGATATACAGTGTCGAATGATCGTGAAGAAAGATGAGAAATCGTGGCGGTCGTGAAGTAGCAGCAGGCGGAATATGCATGATGATACAATCGCAAAAATAGACCACTAGGAGCGCATAACATGTAGATTATTCAAAGATCGGAAACGGGGGAATGACGAGGTTGGAACAGGATCTCCTCTCTACGATGGAAAGAAAGAGGTCAGATATGACACCGGACGGAAAAGGAGAAACCTTACCATCATAGAGCGGAACTTCTGAATATCTCGGACAATCCTCAGGTCAACGCCTTGATAAGCACACACCATCTTCAAAACGGGGAAGAGAGTATGCTGATCACCGCCGTCCGAAACATTGACAGTTAGGACCTTGATCGACTCAGTTGATCTGACAGCGTCAATGACAGGCTGCAGGTGTGTATTCCGGTTTAATCCAAGGGCAACGTGCTCCAGCGACTCAGGAAGGTCACGGAATAGCTTGGGGGTAACACTCTGCTGCTCGACTCGAAGATCCTTGAGTTGTCTGCATTTCTGGACAGCGAGCGCGAGGTCCGACGATGGGCAGGACGGGAGTGAGAGAGAGAACAATGTCGCATGATGCTCGCTGATCAAGTGCTCCAGAAGCTGAGTGGAAGGCTCTCGCTCAAGCTCTAGAACGCGAAGAGTTTGAGACGAATTGTGGAGGAGCCAGCTGACGAATTCGAGGGAAGGAGGTGTCTGGAAGTTCATGCGCAACTCCTCGAGGGAACATGCGAACGGCTCGAGGATGGGAGAAGGGGGTTGGGGTGGTGTCCCGCTGATGGCGAGGGATTTCAGAGATGGCCACACATCGAGAAGCTGTGTAATGGAGTGCTGGTTCTCAGACCAGTTGCTGAAATGAAGCGCACTGATTTTAGGACCGGATCGGAGAAGAGTGAGAGTAGCCTCGTCGAATGAAGGAGCCGGGCGTCGCATACGTGAGATGTCCGGAACTCCAACAACATCCTCTCCTGGTGCAGCACATCCATAAAGAGCGAGGTTCAGCTCGTACAAGTTGGGGCACAGCATAACGGCATCACCAAACGAGTGCTGCGCAATTCCGAAAGGCTGGTTATGGTCCATGACGATGCGCAGGCGTATGACAGCGTCACCTAGCACACGTCCGCGGCTTGTGGACCTGTTAACGGCATCACGGAATGAGTCGCATGAAGTCTGCGTCCGGAGGGTAACATGGCTGAACAGCAGCTTCTGGGCTGCACCAGACCACGCTCTGCAGACGAGGGAGCATCGCTTCAAGAAACTTTCATCAGGTTGGCTGTTGTCATAGTATGCCGCCTCGATGATCGAAAGTACGACCTCGAGCGGTAAATGCACGGAGGTGGGTCGATGAAGCGTACGTCGGCGAGATATTGGGCGGGTGAGCGAAGTCGTCAGGTCAAATGATACGTCATGTTCTACCGCCTTAGGCGGTGTCATAATCCGCGATACGAGTGCGGGCAAAAAGCTGAGGATGGGACGCGTCTCGGTTGATGAAAGGTCGAGGAAGTCAAAGAAACCCATGAATGCCTTATAAGAACGATTGGCACGCGTCAAGAGCGGTCGGTGAGTGGGGACACAAAGCCACGCCAGCACCAGGCTGTGGCGGTATTTATACAAAACGCATACGGCGTGTCGACGTTTTGACTCCGTTGCCTCAGATCTCAGATGAAACAAAGATGAGACGCCGCCGAAATTACTTTGATCGTGGGAGTTTCCGTTACTCCGGTTCCTCCTTTCCTCTTCCTCTCCCGACGGGTGATCGGGACGTATTTTATGACCTCCTTCGGAACACTTTTCACCAACTTGATAAAATGGAGACATATTCGTCTTTGAAGCGCCCAAAGCATTACAAATATTCTGACTCTGGGTGACTCCTGTGGTCGTTTTCTCATGCTGGTGACCCTTGGAAAATTGCTGGATATCACTCGGATCTTACGTTTCCACCCTTTTGTTCTTCACCTCTCCGATTTCACGCGCCGTATCTGGCATGTGCCATTTTTCGCTCGGTTTTCCATGCCTTTTGACCGTTTCTGGCACCTGGCCTCAAATTCCATATCGAACCCATTGTATTGGAAGCTTCATCGTCTGGTGCCAGCTGCACATGCATATGGCAGATTGGCAGCCAAGATCGATTATCACGTCTTTTAGGGTGACGACCGTTCATGCCCAAGAACAATGCGCCAGGGTGTGATTGGATGGGGTTCACGGTGAGTCAACGATAATAATCAGATCGTAGTCCTCCCATTGCATCGCCCATGCCTCACGTTTTCGAAGAGAAGAGAACCTGGTGCTATGCCTCGGACCTTGCTCGGACTATTGCTGCTGCCGTAAACGCAACATTTCCAGTCCATGTTGCCCGCTCCATAGCTTTGCTGACAGCCAAGGAAAAAAACTCTAACAGGAATGGAAGCTCAGGGCTTCAGGCTGTCCGTTCGAGAGGGGATAACGGGGGTGAAGAATTCAACATCCGCGATGGTCCGCCAGGTAGTCAAATACCAGTGGCTCCAGATGTACGAGTACAGTCGATCGCGCCAGGCTAACTCAATCTTAACTTCTTGGTTTTCCGATATGCACGACCCCGCCGACGTAAAGTGTTCTGATCCTAGGCGCTGCGTGCTGCGGGTATGAGCAAATTGCCCGACCAACGATGTCATGCATTTCTCTTCTATCTTTCTGCAATCCTCGAGGCGAACTATATCCTGTGGCGTCTACTTTGGGGTTGTCCGTGAAGCGGGAGAACGTCTGGTGAGTACTATTCCTTCATGCCGAGCTCCAACACTGTCAGCCGTGTGCACATGCGCTAGTTTTCTTTTGGAACACCAATCATAGCCTTCCTAGTGAACTCTTACCTTTTTCTCAGGAGACTCGAGGACTACAGTCTGCTGTGATAAAGTTATTGCTCCCATGTCGCATTAAGCACCTTGAGCCCCGAAATCCCATCGATCGCAGGTTTTCATTCTCCTTCCGACGACATGTACGTTATCTGCCACGAAGTGTTTTGAGCTCTTCCCGATTATAACAAGACTACCTGACAAACCATACCAAATCTCAGTCAGGTCCTGACTTCAATTGGGAAGGTCCAGGTATTCCAAGTCAAACGAGGAACGATCATCTCATGCCGCACACTTGCCGCCAGCACAAGATTCGTCCTCATTTCTCAAGGATCTGCGTCGACCTTGATTTAGTGCTTTTGACTCTCAGGGGGTGTAGACAATTTCGGGGAAAGTGGCCTCAATATAAGTAAGAAAGCGAAAGCCACCCGAGTTTCATTACATTTGCCTTACCTCTCCTCAATGGCACGCTGTCTGCGTTAATCAATTTTTTGGCATAGCCGCGGACTTACTGACTCGATGTCGAGTCATGAACGACCTTGGAAGAGCGTGTTGATGGTCTATTCGAGTCCTTCGTTGCCGCCCTCTTAGAAGTCGACTGATATTTCGATGTATCAACTCAACTGGACGTTCGGCGTCTTACCGAGGACTAGTAAATACACTTGAGTCCATGCAACTTGACAACATTTTGAATTGTATCCAATCATCCACCGCAAAGATCGCGACGGCATCGGCGTATGAATCGGGTTCTAGTTTCCCCCATGGGCCATGGCGTTCCCCACAACGGAGAAATCAAGCCACTACGTCTATATTGTCAAACGGGGGGGGGGGAGGGGGGGAGAGTGGGGTGAGGGGACAAGAAAACCCCCCCAACAAAAATATCTCCGGATATATATTTTTTTTCGAAGTCTTCAGAAACACA
>JABCKG010000051.1:37259-49065 GCA_018851835.1 Hypsizygus ulmarius | reverse complement strand
TCCCCGTCATCACATAGCTTCTGTCCAAGCGGTTCCTTCCCTTCTCCTCCTCCTCCTCCATCCAATCCTGGCAGAGCGATACATCCCAACGGCAAGAACAACAAATGCCTTGACGTACGTGATGCGCAGTTCGCGAACGGCACCCCTGTTCAAATGTATGTCCTATTCTTTCACCTTTCTGTTCGCATTCTCATCATGCTTGCTCGAATCAGCTATGACTGCAACGGTTCCAAGGCACAGAAATGGGTCTTCAACGATGGGAATACCAAGGTTCGCGTAGCTGGCACGAACTTTTGCTTGGATGCGGGCACGAACCCTGGTAGCGGTGTCGGCATGAAGTTATGGACGTGCTACGGTGGGCTTTCCCAACAGGCTTGGTATTACACCAACGATAAGAGGATTGCTCTTGCCGGCCAAGGTTCGATATGCTCATCCTATTAATGAGTATTTATCATTGACCGTTTCGCGTCATACAGGTCAATGCCTCGATCTTCCGAATGGTGTCCTTACCAATGGCAACCGAGTTCAGACATGGAAATGCACCAACAATGATAAATACCAGGTGTGGACGAAGTGAGCAATGATATGTAATTTAGAATGTAGAAGTTTTCGCCCACTATATATTTATGAAGTGTACCGTTACGTATAAACAGTATCAATGAGTTCTCTTCTTAATCCTGCTGAATTTTTATACCTGAATAATACCAACAACATCAATGACGTCGACATATTGAAGAATTCTCTCATTGCTCGAACGTATCAGATGCCTTCTTCACTCCAAATCAACGCTTCACCGGTTCTATATTATTACTTAGTGCCGGCTAATGCAAATATTTTATGTGCTCAATTTGAATATCGTCATGTCACTTCAACGTCGTCCTTCAATGTCATTTAAAGTTTTACATAAGTACTGCCTCCGAGTCTTTTTTTCGTCGCCGTGACTAGTCTCATGTCGTACACTTCACCGGCAGCTAACGATGATGTGCTTCGAAAATCCTGAATCCTTTACTCGGGTAGCCCAAACCTGTGAATTATTATTCGCCAAGTAGAAAAAGGTAAGAAAAAGCTTTACGCGTTACATATGATTGGACACAAACGCTGAATTAACACGAAAGGGCCTTGGATTAAAATATAATCGCCATCAGGTTTCACGCCCGGCTTCGTGTCTTGCATTGAGCCGCAGGCGTGTAGCTACAGCAGGGGTGAAGGACAGGTCGACGTCGGGTTCTGAAGAGCCGGGTGTCGAGGCACTTCTGCCGTCAGACACAGTCATTGAATCCGGACGTCCTTCTCCGTTGTCGTCGGCTCCAAACAACGGATAACGATGTCGGTGAGGACGTTACCGACGGCCGGAAATTTAGACATGACCTCGGTAGGGGAGGGTAGGTTACTCCCAGGGAAAAATCTGATCCAACTTCATGCCAGCGTCGACGATGAACAAAGTGGGGACGAATGTTTCAACGTATACGGCGGTAATTTGAAGGGATATCTGTGTTCCTCGATTTCGGACAAAATCAATTGGCGAGTATGCTCCGGAATACGTTCGGATGGTCCCAACAGTATTTCATAGCGTCCGTGGATAGGAGTCGGTAGTGAAATGTTTGCTGCGAGCTATACGCTCGGTTGGGGTCGTATCGTGAGGTGTTTGCCGTGATATACACCGAGTACAATTCATCCATGATGTCCGCGTCGGTTGGTACCCAGAGCCAACCTTCGGGCCCTTTATCGAAGAGAGAATGAGCAGCAGTCGTCACTGAGAAGAACAGAGGGAATGATGGAGAAAAGGCCAAAAATGCAAGCAAAAAAAGATCAACACACAGGTTTGAAGATTTCTCCTGGTGTCCACGTTCAGGCTATAATACTTCATATCCCATGCCCATTCCAGCTTCGTAAGCTACAACACCAGTTCAAGCATTAGCTAGCTACCAAAACCCAGTCGAAAGAAAAGCTCACTTTCATCATCGACTGATTTAGCCAAAATGGGGGTCTGCGAGAGCGATGATGCACGCTGAATGCGCGAACGGATGCTGCGAGGGCTGGGTCTGCAAGATGAGGTAGGGTGAAACATTGCCCTACATGCATATGCGAGGGCAAGACACACCGATTTGGTCTGTCCTCGATTGAGCCTCGGTCGAGGACGCGTTCGGAAGCCCAAACAGGAAGTCATACAGGCATCTCGGCCAGCTTGACGAAGGAGAGGCGGAGCTGCAGCGAGGAAGGTGCGAGGACCTTCGAACTGATGTCCTTCATCCCTGCGACAGACATTGAGCATCAGAGCGATCCGGAGGACGGGGCCGGTGGGCCTTGTGGACAATTTAATCCGTACAGAGCATCCAGATGTACCCGAAGCAGTCTATGATGGGCGTCCTGCTCAGCTCAGTGGTCCCAGCATCGGAATCTATCACCCAATATTCGCCGAATTCAAGCAAAAACTAAGTCGAACCCCCGTGATAGGCGAGATGGATCCTGAAGATCTACAAACAGCCTCACTGCTCATGGATACAAGCGCAAGATACTTCGCCGATGAAGATGCTCGTCAGCTCGCTCTTCGACCTGTGATAGAGTATTTCCTCAAGGGATCCTGCCGCAAGACAGTCTTTCACTGCGGGAAGACAACGATCATACCGGCTGGGCATAGAGTAGCTGAATGTGGCTTATTCAAGAGAAATGACCGAGGACGGTCGTCGATGCTAGCCTGCATCCAAGAGCTCAAGAACGGGATTGGCCAGGGCGAGAAAGACCCGACAGAGCAGGCGGGGAAAGATTATGTGTTGGTTTGTACTGCACCACAGGTTTGCTCCGCGCCATTTCTCATTTTTTCACTCGGCGCTGATACTTTGATAGTTAGCTCAGCTTCGAGCAGTGTCATGTATGCCTGCATTCCTCCTAGGAATATCCGGTCCATACGTTATGGTTTCTGGAGCCATATATCTTGATGGGGCTGTGTCCCAGCGACTCACGGACATGATTTCCCTCATCCCCGAATCATTTTCCGTGGCGCCCCTTGAAGGCTACGCCTCTCTGCGTGACAAACTTGTTTACCAGGTCGCTCACTTGTTCAAGACTCTCGGTACCTGTTTAGACACGCTTTGCAAGCAGTATCTCGAGATGTCTCCTCTCGACATTCCCTCCCGGGACGAAAATGTCTTGGTGCCAGCACCACACTTTACCTCCTTTCAGGCCGACTCGCGCAAATTCACGTTGACTTATCAATATCGAATTTTCGATAGCCGCAGCAATCGTGCTGTCTTTCTTGCCAAGGCGCAGTCCGGCACTGAGTCCATGACATGCATTGTCAAGTTTACGTCGCGCTATTGCCAGGATGCTCACAAACTCATGGAATCTGCCGAAGCAGCGCCAGAGCTGCTGTACTGCGCGTTCGAGCCAACCGTGGAGAAGATTTGCGTTGTCATGAAGTTTATTGAGGAGCCTGTTGAAGGCCTTGCGGAGGACATTGTCAAACCACTGCAGAGTGCATTAGCAAAGCTGCATGCGAAGTCATATGTCTTCGGCGATTTTCGCAGCGCAAATATCGTCATTGATACCAACCGCCGCCCATATCTGATTGACTTTGACTGGTGTGGGGTAGAAGGTACAGTTTTTTACCCGACTGATCTCAATACGGAGGGTATCACATGGGCCAAGGGAGTAGAAGGGGGAGCCCCGATTCGGCGACAACATGATGAAGAAATGCTGCAGATACTTATTGACGAGCTTCGGCAGGCCTAACGTCTCTTATTCATTATACCACCAGAAATAACCATCCTTCTAACCTCTTCACCGTTGTTCCGTGCCCTCAGGTTGTTGCTGCAAGGATGGGACAACAAAGTCGAGTTGAGAAGGACATAACGGGCAGAGGGGAGGAGGTCTTACCAATTGCCATCGTGGTTGTACATATATATCAACATGTCGGTACGTATGATGTTAAATCGTCGTGAGTGAATAGGATCACCTGGACCGATGTCTGGACACCCACAGATGCACATGTACGCGGGTCCCCAACCTCACCCCCAGCTAAGCTTCGTAGCATCCCCTCCGAGCCGCCATCATCATCGTCGACATTCTTCTCGTTCACAACGCCGACGTAGTCGCTCGTCTTCACACAGCTTCGCTTCGCCGCAAATATTTTACCCCTACATGGGAGGGCAGGCTTATGGACAGAGCTATGTTATGGCACCACCGCCGCAGTACATGGGTGGCCAGGTGTCGTATGTTGTGAGTTGAGTTCCTCAGCGTGTGTCGTTATATGACTGAACGTCAGTCGATAGTACGTCTAAGCCATGAAAGTGAGACTGGGAGGAACTCGCCACTGAGCGCATTCGGCTCACCTCATAAGCAGCATGCACCCTAGCTACTAAGTGCCCAAATCAGTCGAACCTGCAGATCATCCGTCTCCTAGAAATAGGATTTACAGAAAGAACGGGAAGATTGGGCTGGTCTGACAGCCCAAGCAAATGAAATTGCAAAGCTTAAGACCCGACCTGCAATGACCTTAACTATTGGACAGTTTTAGTACTATAGGACATTCATAATCATAGATACGTACCATTAGCTAGAGCACCGTTTGCCATCCTCGTACACCCTCCTACACCAGAATCCAACATGGAGGTCGAACTTTCAACAGAGATTCAATCGGATGATGACAGAACACAGACGCGATATCTCTCCTACGGTACCCCTTTCTCCTGATAAAATTGAATTCTCTGAGTGTGCTATTCAGAATAGTTCTGCGATCAGTGGCACCATGCAGAGTACTCCAGTAAGGATGTTTCTAGCTGAGCCTTCGTCCTCTCGAATTCTTCCGGTGTGAAAAGCGCAGCAAATGGGATACTGCCTATCTTCTCGTTTTCTTTCCACAGAGTTAATCGATGAATGAAGTTCTTCGCTGACGTTTGACTTGGCGGTGGACAAGGGTGGCCCGTGCAAGCTGCGTGACGATGTTGCTGTCACAAGTTTTGAACGTCCAACGTTGAACGTTCAACTTCGACATCATCAGCGGCATGGTGCACTCTTGCTTGCCGACACTAAACGCAGGTGGGACGTCTGCTTGACTGGCTCTCTGCACCAAGCCTATCCTGTGTCAACGACTGCGCGCTCTACGTATGCTCAAACACATCAAGAACTCTCTTGACGGTCATTGGAACGCTTTCAAACAGGCTTTTACCACAACTTGACTTACCTATGAGGGGTGAAGCACTACATACATCAAGCTGGGGCTCACAGATTTCTGGGTTGGAGATGTATTTTCTGCGCCCTCTGCTCTTTTTCCTTGACCGGATCAGCGATTTCACGATCAAACTTCACGGAATAGCGCAGAATGTCTTCGGCACTTCCGCCGATTTGAGCTAGTCACCTCCTCTCCAGACTTGGGCCGTCTTGATCTTTTTCACTCCATTTTCTGATTGACACACCGAAACATTCATGGTTATTTAAATCTGTCCTTCAAAGATAGTCGGCTGATCCGTCCGTGATTACCCTGCCGTCTTTTTCCTGTTCGATGCTCAGACTGAGACGAATATAGAGGAGACTCTCGCAGATATATCAGTCCCTTGTCTATTGCTGATTGGAAACTCCAGAGTAGTGCTCGGGCAGTGCCTGACATCTTCATGGTACGATCTAGACATGGCGTTCAGACTACTCTCAGCCTTCGAGAAGTGTCGGCGCCTGCGGTTTTGTCGAGCTCGCGCTACGCGATAACGAAGAAGGTCCGTATGTTATCCGCGAATACTTCAAAGAGCTTGTGACGCGCCAGCTTTAGAAATATGTAGACGCGAAGCGCTAGTCGAGAAAGGCACCCCTCGAGAGTCCGTTGAAGAGTTCCTTAATCGCCTGTGATGCCGAAGCCCCAAAGCCCCGAAGATTCCCAAAGCTCATGGGCAGTCACCCAGTAAAGCCCCGCCATACACATGTCCTCGTTGCAGATCCACTTGCGCCACTGGCGAAGAGGTAAGAAAATGGTTCGGCTGCAACTGCCATTCTTATCCTGACCAACGTGTTTTCCAGGCAAAATATGTTCTGCTAAGCCAAGTAGCCATGCGGAAATCAGATGGACTCCTGCTTCCCCTCTATTTGGTTATCAGCAGTACAGTGTACCTAATACGATAGTTGCGTTACATTCTCGAGCCTTAGTTTGTCATTGAAGTATTACAACCTAACGATCATGTTGATGTTATTCTGTTACATGATGACATTAAAGGAATACTACTAAGTATTTCAGTATAACATCTAATACTGAACCAAATCAATACCATGTTACCGAAAACCCTGTGAACAGATGGGTATTGATTCCGGAGTCCCTTGCTTGGATCCATACCTCCAAGCATCCTTGTTCTGCGGATTATACGCGAATCAGTCGCATTTGCCCTAGCAAATTATGCCGCTCATGAAAAACCGTGCCCCTCCGCCATCAGAAAGTTGATATAATGCCAACAGATAAGTCCGCGAAAAAGACATCCTGGTCTTTAGGCGTCGCCCATTCCGTGGTTGAGCCTGTAGCGGTCACTTAATAACGGACGTTGTCCTCGAAGATCACTGCCACGTACCACCAAAGAATGTCTGCATCTGGATACCCCTTATCCTTCCCTCGGTGCTGTCCCGTAAAATGAGACCTGAAATGTTGATCACACTCTGTCCGGAAACAAACAGCTCCAGTTCTCCGTCTGCCTTCGTCGGGGAGGAATTCAGCTTGACGCGTTGGGAAACGGTTGTCCATTGACCAGGCTTGAAACTGAAGCTGCCACGACTTAAGGAAGCGCCATAAGTCTCATTGCAGTCGGAGTTTGGGATTTCACACAGCTTCTCGTTCGCTGCGAAGCGCGAATCGGTAAAGGGAGGGAGATATGTGTAGAGCTCTCCCTGTCCGTCCTCGCGCCACATCAGACATACGTATAGGGTGTTCCCGACGCGACGTGGTGTGGACGAAGGGTCTGGTCACTGAGGGGAAGAGCACCAGGTGCTCCTTCCAAAGTCGTCCATTTAGCATCAACACCTTCTACTGGGAAAAGTGCGCCAAGGGTATCATCCTCCGCCCTTTTAGCAATGGGAGGAGCGAAAGCTCTTTCAATGTGCTTCTTTAAACCATGAGCAATAGTATCGGTCAACGACTTAATCGATCGCGACTGATGGGAAACAGGCGCAGGTGTTGGGCGTCGAAATTTAATCGGCGCCGCCATTGCAAACGAAACGGTTGCAAGGAGAGCCAAGACGAAACGGACAAATGAGTGCGAGTGATGCATGATCGAAAAGTTAACAACCGAGCCGGCCGGAGAGTGAAGGACGAGGAGAGGGTGATTGAATGGAAGGGGGGAGGGCGTGGATGGCACCGGGCAAAGCTACCTGAAGCATGCGGAGGACATTATATACTATTGGCCAAGAGCTGCGAAGCTGAAACGCTGGAGATCACCGTTGAGACCGAGCTTGATAGAAGACCCACGACGAGCGCACAGCATTATTGATACTTGACAACACTCTTGCCTCGGTTGATGAACATCGATCAATAATAACCATGATCATGATCGAATCGCAAGCGATTCCAATGCCTCACGATGCCAAGCTGATTGCTGAAATACTGACAGGCGCACAACACTGGGAAATATGAGTAGGTAAGGATTATACGCAGAGTTCGTAAATTTCATCTTACATACTCTGCTGCACTCCAATCTAAAAAGTCGATATTCGACCGAAAACATTTCTGCTCTTCTATGGACAGGGAGACTGCCTTCCAAGCACGTAACTTCATGGAACGAAAAAATCCCGGCCCCATCATCTCGACGGCCGTATCATTGAAGTAAGCGCAGCATTCGACGAACAGTTCATCTCTCTCCCAGCTTATAAGGGGACCAGCTTATGAAAGGCGACGGAAAAGTTCTGAAGTCCAGGTCCTCCGGAACCATCTTATCGTCGATTGGAAGGTTTGCAAACAACCAAAGAAACCGAATGTCTAGAAAGTGGAATGGGGGACGCCACCCTGAATCACTAGATGTATCCGATATTCTGCTGATAGTATTTCCAGCTACGGTTGGGAGATCAACATGGATGAACATGGGAAGAAGGTGAGAGGGCAGAAATAAAGACGCACATTTGAAAGACCGAATTCTGTTCATTCAGAATGATGGGGATACGTGTTACCCTAGACGCTTTGCCAGCAGACATTGAAATAACCACCAACGAAGAATAGTTTCAAGCGACTTGCGCATTAGGAAGAGTTATCCTGGATTGTGTGGAAGAAGGGGGTTACATTGGAGAGTGCGTATCAAAGCCTACACATCATCATCATCATCAGCTTTCTGTTGATCACGGGCAACCTTTAATAGACGTCTTGATTATGATCCGTCCCGTGGTCTACATGATAAATAACCATGACCAATTGGTATGCAACACGAACGTCAGCCGGGCGTCGATATACCGACTCTGGAAGTGGGATTGGCAGGAATTGGCTCAAGGTTAGAAGAGGAGCCAAAAGGCACTGTCTATTTCGATTCACCCTGTCAAGCAGTTACATAAATGCAAGGTTTCATTGGCTTACTTGTTTTCTATGGGATCAAATGCTAGACCTCTATATGCACCCTACTTGCTCCATCTTCGTTACATATAGAGTCGATAGTCGATAAGTACATATGGACAGAAAACGTTGAGCGTCCAGAGAATGGATCTATAGAAAGCATATAAATATATATTAAACGGTAATAGTCAAGATCGAGGCGGACTTTCCTCAGTTTTCCGTTGGGATTATAGTCATGAACGTCATACATATCAACTTATACGTCAAAGCGTTGTCGAAGCATGTCCGACATACGATTGGCCTTGTGATTATCGATACGGAAGCTGCATACAGTATCACAATGTCTCCATCGGCGTATAACAGCACCGAGCGCCTGTCAATGAAAACGCGATTCGATTAGGGCGAAATAGCTTTCATAGGGTTCAACATTGATGGTCAACGTTGGGGTAGAATCCGATAGATAGAGTACGCGTCCGATGGGCAAGGGTCAAAGGCCACGAGAGTGTAAGCGAGACGTCCGAGTTTGCTTGCCTTATTCGGCGTAGTGCACGGACCTTCCCAGCAGCTGCAGCCACGATGCTTTTACCCTATCTTTGGACAACAACTTTATAGAAAACCGACAGAAGCCTCTGATCAAGGGCTTCTGGAAGATCTATGGGTATTTGTCAACTGGGTTTCACTTTACTGCTGCACCCATATACAGTTCCACAGGTTTCACGCGCTGAATCGAGGCTTCTCGTGCGTGAGCAACGGGACCGGTCTCCTTCAGAATGGGTATCATGTTCCTATAAAATGGAGACCTTGAAGACTTCTTACATAACTTCTCTCTGCGTTCATCCCTTACGGCTCGTTCTATCCGGATCTACTTTCCTGCAGGATTATATCGTCGGATCTTGTGTCTCTCCTCAAAACTGCCCTCATTACACCTCTGGCGCTCTTTCAACTGAACATCCATGTTTCTTGTCGACATCATCGCCCAGCCACAGTCGGTCGCAGTCATCCTCTTGGTCCTAACGTTCCTCGCCGTCATTCATAGATGGCTAACCACTTCACCGTCAATGCTTCCGCCAGGACCCCCGAAGGACAGCTGGATCTTTGGTAACAAAATACCAAACGCGTTGTAGGTTCAATTACTCGAAGTGATAGATGCGCTTGTCAAGCCTTCTCCGCAGCGCTTATCGTCAATTTGAAGAATGGACGAAATCATATGGTCCGATTTTCTCGTTGAGGCAGGGTTTGTCGACAATTATCGTCATTGGGCGCTATCAAGCTGCGGTTGAGACTATGGAGAGGGAGGGCGCCGCGCTCGCAGACAGACCAGTCTCGATCTCCGCGGGAGAGACTCTTTCCGGCGGGATGCGTCTGCTGCTGACACCAGCAGGCGAACGCTTCAAAAAGATGCGAAGGTGGGTCCTATCGTTGATGTTCCATCTCGCGAGAAACCCATCAACATGTTCTGACATCATCTCCGATGTAGAGCACTCCACGCACACTTACAGCCAAAGGTCATCCCCATGTACGGACCCGTCCTCATGCGCAATGCGCGCCAACACGTTCTCGATATCCTCGATAACCCAGATATTCACCAAGAACACGCTAAACGGTATGGGACCAGGCATCTCGTGCGCGCGCGTCTGATGCTGATTAGGACTTTTTAGGTTTTCTGCGTCCGTGGTGATGGCTTTGGCGTACGGAAAGGATGCCGGCAGTCACGATGACCCTGACGTTGTCGCGGTCAACCGGTGCCTCGTGCGGCTCGGTGTTGCTCTGCGTCCGGGTGTATGGCAAGTCGATATCTATCCCTTCCTTCGGTAAGTTGCCAGTCGCACCTCTAGGAATACGCTGTTAACGCGCAAGCAGATACGTCCCTGGATACCTCAAGGAGCTCAAAGATGGACATGCAGAAGAATTAGGACTGTTTAAGAAACATCTCCTAGTGGTCAAGCAACAAATGGTTAGCATCTGGATTTGCTGAATATGTCGGGCGCACATGCCACGCTAACTTCGTCGTCTAACCAATTGCAGGAAAGAGGCGAAGCGGTTCCAGAATGCTTCGGCAAATACCTTCTCGAAAGACAAGCGAGCTTGGGTCTGTCAGATGACGAGACCGCTTACCTCGCTGGGAGCATGTTCGGTGCTGGTTCTGATACCACAGCTTCTGCAATTAGTGTGGTCATTGGCAATGTTTGGTACGCCACACTTCCTGTAACTATCTTCACCCCCCTGCTGACTGATGGAATAGGTCTGTAAACCGAGATCCTACTGTCTTCTGTGACCCAGAGAGCTTTAACCCCCAGCGTTGGCTCACGAAGGACGGTACCGTCAGGGATGACCTTAAGGCATATACATTCGGATTCGGGCGCCGTGTGTGTCCTGGGCAGTACATGGCCACCGCGTAAGCCGATTAATCAGATGCCCAGGTATAGCCTTTGTCCTGATCTTCGTTTATTCTAGGTCTGTCTTCATCAACACGGCTTTGATACAGTGGGCGTTCAAGATCAGGAAAGATCCACTGCACCCAATTGACGAGTTGTCGTTTACGGAATCCGCGAACGCACATCCAAACAAGTTCAAGGTCTTCTTCGAGCCGAGGGCCGCGAAGACGAAGGAGGGCATCAGAGATTTGATAGATGAGTACGGTGTGGCATAGATGTGAGTGGAGGTTCCTTCCGCAAGGATGTTCATATGTAGTAATATTGTTGGGATTTGTGTTATGAAAGTGTAACTATCTTATTTCCTTGATGAACATTACGACTCAAGCCCTTTTCTTTCTTCTTCTGCAGCGTGGTGTTCATGATTCAAGAATATGTGGCTTTGTACTATGTCAACGTTGTTGGAACGGCTGTCACAGCAACGCTTGTTTTCTAATCAGCTACTTGATTAGCCATTGCTTCTGATCGTTTTGTTGTCACTGTCGTTATTCTTTACAGCTCCTCAACAGCTATGCCTCTGACTGTGGCAACAGAGGCGTTATATATGGCTCGATGGAATTCCTGGATCCTTCCAATTCAACAAGTTCAGTTATACTTTCTCAACTCCTCCGCATCACTCCTGGCAACATTCGGAACAAATTACTTGATAACAAAGCTATCGCATCTCCTCGATGGCTTCATCTATCCCGTGAGTTACTCATGTGAAATATCATTGCCAAAGCTCTGTTGTTGATATGGCCTCACCGAGGAGAAGGTCACAAGACACTTTTCGCGAAAATGAGGCTTCAAGCACAATAAGTGAGTTGCCACTCCATGGCGCATCATCATACTAATTTTCTCGCTTTCTTCTCTTCTCCGCGCGTAGCCCGTGTTT
>JABCKG010000051.1:0-36317 GCA_018851835.1 Hypsizygus ulmarius | reverse complement strand
GACAACGATGCGGAGATCCATTAACTAGTCCCATCCACTGATCTTCATGGTACCATGTTCCAAGAAGTTTGTATGGAACTAGCGAAGGCGAGTTAGTAACGAGAAGAGAAAAAGACGAGAAGTTTGCTGATCTCACCTTGAAGGCATTCTGTTTAGGACAAACACACATCACATGTTTCTTAGTCATGGATGAGAAGATAGAAGTAACGAAGAACATACCCTGAGCATGTGGGGTTCATGGCCGGCTCCCCTGGCAAGACATTCATGAAGAGAACGTTCATAGTACTGCGGAGTTTCATAAAAACGAGTTCAATGTGAAGCACACATAAAAAGCTTACATCATGCAACAGGTCCTTGTAATCAGGATGAGCGCATTTCTCAATGATAACGGGCGCGCGCTCGCGAGGAGACAAGCCACGGAGATCCGCGAGACCCTGTTCAGTAACGACAACATCCAAATCGTGTTCTGTAGTGTGGTTCAGTGTGTTGGACTTCACTGAGTGGCTCGTGAATCATACCAGTTTGATCAATGTGCGAAGAGAAAGGCACAATGCAACTGATACCAGTGGGATCAGTCTTCGTGGGTCGGCTGATTGTAAAGAGCAGTCAGTTGAGTGCAGTATGACAAGGAAGGCTAAACTGACCTCGAAGGTGTGTGCATAATCGACAGTTTAGCGTTCCGCAAGAAATCAGCAGAACCACCAAGACCGTTTAGCATACTGGATTATCAATTTAAAAGTCAGCCAACACGGACTTTGAAACGACAGTCATGGACATACCGAGATCCCAAGGCATTCGTAGAGTTGGCATGAGCATACTACGTTGTATCAGCCTCGCCTCTTTATGGGGATAGGATGAACAACATACGATGTCTACTTCCAATGGGGTATTCATAGCGATAACACCTAGGCGACGGATGATTTCAGGAGAGTTGGCAACTTGCTGAGACCGAAGGAGGAGACGGTCTTTGTAGTCCGCCCAATCTAAATAATCTTCAGCTGATATTCGTAGGATGGTGGAATGTGGTATTGACTCACGCGAGTAGAAATGATCAAAACTAAAGGTAAGCCAGGAAGTAAGCACGCGATGCAAAACCATACAGGGTGCTTCACTTACCCCTCGGGCGAGAACTTGATGCTTGTCGCGGTAGCGAAGGACAATTTCCCAGAGTCGAAGAAGCGAATGAAGGTATCTATCAGGAGGTATAAGCTTCAAGCATGGGGATTGATATGGCTTCTAACCTTGAAGAACCTCAGTCCAAACTTCAACTTCATCGAACGGACCATTCGCCAGTCCACCAATGATGGAGTTAGCCACATTACCGATTCCAGATTGGAGGGGAAGAAGGGACTTCGGCAGACGGCCGGCCGATACTTCTTCTGAAAGGAAGTCGATCAAATGGGATGCGATGGCTCGGCTGTCGTCACTCTTAATATATCGTAAGCCAAGGTTCAAAGACGTCCATGAAAATTTCCTACCTCGGGAGCATTGGGACCTGTGTTGTCAGGTTTACGAGACTCAACAATGGCCACTATACGATCAGTGTCGATCGTAATAGCAGGCTCGCCGATTCGATCTTTGACGTGTTTGATAAGCTGCAAGCAGAGATGAGTTTCAACGAAAATCTGCCAGCGATTGACATACATATGGCTGTCTATAGGGTGGAATAAACGATTGGTTGATATCATGAAGACCTTCCAAGTTGGGGATGAGGGTGTTGACTTCAATAATAATCTTTTCCGCAGACTGAAGTATTTCTGGAGTAGCACCGACGGAGGCACCTTACCGAACGATCAAGGTCAATTGGGAGATCTAGTCTTCCATCACCGGAGCGGCGTACCTGGCACGATCTTTCCGTCTTCGGTGATCGCGGTGGCTTCTACGATCGCCCAATCAAGGGGCTTTTTGGGATCGCCGTGCTTCTTCTTCAGACTGTAGTATCCGTAAGTCAAGTCCTGAGGGAACACTTAAGGCGAAACTGGTTAATAGAAGCGGAGTTTGAAAGCGAAAGGGCAAGACATACTTGAAAGATGCTTGTCTGCGAATTCAATCCGACCAGCATTGATTCCTTTTGCAACATCTTTTCCGACCTGGTGTGGATATCGGCGGGCAATCCTGATGAGGTACTAATCAGTTCAACCATTGAGCGAAGGCGCCAAGAACCCATACATGTCTAGTCTCGCCCAGCGATCTTCCACCTCCGGTCCCACAGAGGCGCCCACAAATAGATTGAATTTCTTTTTGGTTTCGGGATTGGCCTGAAGGTTGTTGGCTTCGACGTGGTCGGCAATAGCCTAGTGTATCGACTGTCAGTGAGTGTTCCGGGTGATCCCGATGCAATCAGCTCACCGTAGGGACAGTTTTGGGATAACCAACTCCAGTAAAACCGGACCACCCAATCTGTTAAGAATTAAGTTCCTCATGGGTGTCCAGCTTAAGTTGTAAAAATAACATACGTAGTCATCGTTCTATAAAGTGTCTTAGATGTGAACTGTGCGAGTCTTTTTTTTCGGAATCGACATACCTTGAAAAGAGGTGCGAGATCACTGGCCACTGCCAATTTCTTGAGCAGAGCAGGTCGTCGAACACGTTCCCGAAGAGCAGCGGAAATAGTTGGAGCGTTTTGCCTGAGAGAAGGCGATACACGCATCTTAACGTAAACTGTGTGGGGGAGTTGCGGGGAGTTGCGGGGGGTTCAAAAACGGCTGTCTGGGGTTCATGGAAGCCAATTATTTGAAGGCCAGCATTGCCGGCCGTCGTTGGTGTCATCTTCAACGATAATCCGCTGCGGCATGACGGCATGCTTATGTAACAATGTTCTCGACCCTGCTGTAATCAACGTTACATACGTTCAATGTTCAACGTTCAGCCGCCGTTGAAAACTCGATATTAGACTTGGACGCAGTTTCCTAAAATCTTCCGTTTCAATCCTCATCAAGCTCTAAGGACTCTAAATGAGTAAACCGCCAGGTATGGGCACAAATTAAAATATGAAGAGAGACTACCGAACTACGCCCTCTGCAGTATTTCTGAACATCGGAGTGTTCAACGTTGTTCAACGTTCATCATTGGTGACGAGCTTCGAAGGTCGTTCGTGTTGGCCTGATGTAAGCACCAACGATGAATTGGGATCGAGGCGCAGCCAACGGATCCTTGCTTAACCACTCTGTCTGCAGTAAAAGTATCATACTCTTATGACAAAACCCAGCTCCGAATTCGTCGAAGCAGCCTCAGGTGCATCACCTGCAAGTGGACTGACCGTCATACCCTGAATCGCGAGATTCATTGCCTAAAAGGTGCGAGGCTCTAGCCTTCTAGATCTCTGTGAAGCTAGTATTGAGGACGTATCAAGGCGGTCACCTCCGGAAATACTTTCGCCTATGCCCCATGGCCGTCATCGGACGCCATCGATCAGTTTCCGAATGCCTGCTCTCAGACAGACATTCACCAATATTTTGTTGTCCTTGGCAAATACGCTACAGCTTCCAGTCCGCAACCTGTCGGTCAAAACCTGGTCCTACTATGGTGGTTAGTTTTAAGGTGTGAAAACTGTGATGCTTAAAACCAGAACCGCACCACCTTCAGACGGAAAAGCAAAATGCTGTTCCCTATCTCCGCTCAGTCTCTCTCACCAGCCATACTGAGGATAATATTCGTTCTGCTCCGGAGCTTTCCACACGATGTTGGCGAGCTCGCTCTACCTATCATCATATCTCATGTCACTAGGCAATGGCGGACGCTGGCGATAGAAACTCCTCTTCTGTGGGCTGAAATTCGAGTATCGCGCCATTCGAGGTTGGATGCTCTACGAGAGATCATCCTACGCTCAGGTGATGGTGAGCTTAGTGTCAGCATCACAGCCCTGCACCCGAGCACGAGCACGCCATCCCGCCGCCTGCGAGAATTCTCGCACATGCGAGAAGCGCTTCTTTTGCTCATGCCATATGCGTCACGTTGGCGTCAACTGAGCGTCACAGCTGAATCCCATGTCATGCAACTCATTCTGCAGTTCTGCGCAGGAACTGCATTTCCGAGGCTGCAATCTCTCGAATTGGTCAAAATCGGTGGAGCGACTGCGAGCCACTGTGGCCCTCTCATTCTCAATCCCAGTGTTTTCTCGACACTTCGCTTACGCCGTGTAACAATTCACGTTGGTCATCCGGCCCAGCTTGGTGGCCTCACCACCATCGATATCGGGCAGACGTCTTGCTCCATGATCGACCAAAGAAGCCTAGATTTCCTCAGTCACATAAATTCACCGACGCATGAGCAGTCAATGTTGAACCTACGCAGACTTTTTATCTCCGCAGAAAACCCCATCTTTCCAATCCATCCATCCTTCCACGCCTCTTCTCTCGTCTGCCTGAAACTTTCCGGGTTTGCGAGCACTTCTCCCGCCTTACACCCAGGCTTCATTCAGTTCTTCAATGCTGCATCGAGCCCGAGCTTAAAATGCTTGGAACTGGACAACATGCTCGGTTCCGCATGGGACGCTTTCCTTCAATCCCTGACCTCCACCCACATTCCAAAGTACCCAGCCCTCGAGACGCTCACGCTGAGATCGCTTCAGCTTCGCAATCTTGACTTGGAGTTCGCTCATTCCTTCCCCGCAGTCACGCATCTCCACCTCTTCAACCTTGACCCTGAGCCAATGTTCGTCTTGTTACGATGTGAACATCTGGTTTGGCAGGCTCTCACGCTTACGGTGGATGGTACGAAGGTCGTCACATAAGCCGCGGGATGGATGGGTGCACGGCATGGTGCTGGGAATTATGTGGGAAAATCTGAAAAGCTGTCGAACAGCGCTCACATAAATAGTGCAACTTTTGACCTTCTGACATTGATAGTGAAGAGAAAATACCGTTCTCGTCGACAGGCTTTCGAACCCGTAGCCACCTAAAGTACCTCCGACCATTACCTTACAGGGCCTCTGAATGCAATGGCAGTAGAGTTCAGTTTGTTAATTCATGTCAGACCAGTCTAAAATCCAGAAGATCATACGTATCTGCCCTGGTTCAAGGTTCAACACGCAAGGTGCGTGTTCACTCTGAGGCCTGAGGACCTGATGACCTGCATCCCACGTTCACTTCATAATCATCACTCCGTGTGTGGTTGGGAAGCCCAATGAGACGAGGATGCTCGTGGAGATCGTACGGGGCGCTGAATCGTAGTTCAACAGGTAATGGGCCATCGGAACCAGTGCGAAGTGTGTTAATGGTCCATGTGCTTTACGATTTGACATGCTGATCGCGGTGCATTCTCGCTTCGAACGTCTTTGCTGCTGATCGAGAAACATGAAGAAGTAGAAGGCTGAATTTTAGGCTCTCGCATACCGGATGTCAGTGGACGAATTTCAGACGCCTTGGGGACTTTATATGCCACGCTGTGACTTGAAGGTAAGGTCGGTATTCACAGGCCAGAGAAATGACATCCTCGATGTACATTTTTCGCGACATTTGCTGAAATCAAGTTAACGTTTTCCAGAAATCCTCATCAAGAAATGTAACCACGTCGTTTTACCAAATTGTCCATCTCTCTGATACCTCTCAGACTATTTCACCCGGAACCTGGAAGTTTAAAAACATGCATTGTGCTGATCCTCGGATACTTACAGACCCATGAGATACGAGGCGTTATGCCAAGGTTATACACGAGTACCAGGCTAAACGCTACATAGCCCTTGACGAAAGTCTTGCTTGTGAAATTTCGAGCTCCCACTGGTTCAAGACTAAAGGCGAAAATATTAAAGTCTTTCCAGATCAGGTTCCAAGCTGAAAGATGATATCGATTCATCCGGCATCCACAGTTTCAATCTTGAATGTTCGCGCTGTCTTCAGATATGACGTCGTTCATCTCGGGAAACACCTCAAAGAATCGCATTAACGACGCCGCAGTAACGACGCCGCAGTAACGCTGCCCGTCCGAAAGTCAAACAATCTCATCAGTTCTCTGGTACCTGGGCACAATCCCTGGGGCCGTCATGTCCTCGGATGCCGTTATATCGCCCCATAACCATGCTCATGTTTCCAGCCAAGAAAACTCGAAGAATAAACGCCATAAGAACCATCTTTCTATCTAAAAATTCGAAGATATTCCAGTTTCTCAAGAAGGTGACAACTCGAAGATATGAAGGATCACGAGAGCAATGAGTTTGATACCGTGTGTACCTTTACGAGGAGAACCTGTTGAACCAGCCAATGATACCCCGTGCCGACTCCTCCTTGGCCCAGCCTGATGAGAACAATCAGACCACTGAAACCTTGGTTTAACCATGATGCAACTCACGCTCATTCTCAATCTTCGGATTGCCCCGGACAGCGAACCCGTGAGATACGCCAGAGAACACCTGGATATAGTAAGTGGCCTTCGCCGCGACCAAGAGCTCCTCAGCACGTCCCCGAGACGTGGTGGGGAATGTGTGATCAGTCTCTGGAAGGTAAACTCTGCTGTAAGCGCCGCGATGAGTAAGCTTATCGACTTATCTTACCTGCGCACGACAATAAGAGGGGTTCTGATCATCGTAATTTAGTCTCAGGAAGCCGCGACGGTATCTAATGGCCTACTGGTGACTTTTGTGAAGTGATCCTCATGCAAAAAAGCAGGGTGGGCGAAAGCGGCTAGATGAACGAGCATCAGAATATCTGAAGCGAGCCGAAATGAGGGGTAGAATGTACCCGCAACGACAATGTCGGTGGTGGCGAGGTCGAGAACAAATGGACCACCGAAGCAGTATCCTAGTTGAAATGGATTCTATGACCCTTTAAAAAGCACATCAGACCGGACTGACCTACGGCGCTATACTTCAGCTCGGCACCTGGGGTAAGAATATGTGAATGTGAAAGAATCGTTTGAAATGCTTGAGTATGACTTTCCATATATCTCCCTGACTGACTGTAACCATTTGGGAGCTATTTCCGCAGCTTTCGCCCTCGATTTTGCCATCCAAGATTGACGATCAAAGTCAGCCTCGTGGAGATGCAAGTGGACTGGGTCGCCAAGAAAGTAATCTATTCCCAACACCAGATAACCTAGATATCCTGATAAATGTTAATTTCGAAAGAAAGCAACTCGCTACTCACCGTTCTCAGCGAAGTAATCCTGCAACAGCTGATTATTCAAGAAGAACGGTCCATAGACATCTGCGTAGAACAAAACTATTCTCTCGAGCTGTCTATCCTGTTTCGCTTGTGGTTCTGATATGTACGTCGGGATTCCCGCGATCTCTATCGTTCTACCAACAGCAGCACCACTGTGCTTTACCCCTTTGAAGCAGCAATCTCCAGGAGTACCTGCAAGAACGGGCGACGACATGGGGGACGACATGGGGGACGAGGTGGTCATGGTGTGAGAAGCAGATCGGGGGAGTTGAATGTGAATTGTGTGCTGGCAAAATTGGAGTGCTCTATGAATAGGCCCTGTCAGGTAATCACGAGGATATCTACTATGAGTATGAGAATGAAGCGCCAAGGAGGATGGCACATTGGTGACGGTGGCGGTTATTTCGCGGGAGAATCACCTGACGTCAGGCATCAAGTCATGTGGATGAATCTTGTGGACGCGTCGTCGTCGACATTAACTTTAAGCCTTCGTTCACTTCTGCAGGAACTGTGTAGACATGCGGTGCAGAACTGAAGTCAAATTTCAACAGATAGCGCATACCTACTCTGACTTCTCTTCTGGCTGCCTCGCGTCATTCAGCTCATCCATGTTGAATCCAAAACCTTTCTCATCGAGCTTCATACCCAACTCCAAGATAACTGGCTGAGCTCGAGGCCAAATTTCCGACCATATCTCAAGTGCTTTGGCACTATCCATCAAGTACATGTCGTGAATGGCTTGTAATGCACCGAAAATTTCGAAAATTTCAGGTTGTTCAGTTCGAAGAGTAGAGTTGATGGGAATAGATGAAATTTGGCGCACAACGCCATGGATAATGGGTATTATGGCTGATCTTGCACGACCGATTTCAGACTCTGGCGGCACAACTGCTGTTCCAAAAGCCTGTTTCCAAATATTGAGTGATGCTCGGGATAGTGACGAGAAGGGGAGCTCACAACGAGGAACTGTTCGGCTTGCTCTGGGTCCATGGGCCGGCTGAGATATAAGACAATTTGGAACAGTAAAGTGTAAGCAAGCTTCAGCCTGTTCTCCAGGACAGGAGGCAAGGCAAAAAGCCACGGCGCTGCTGCAGTATTCTCCAAAATGGCGATCCATCTCTCCGATTCTTCAGCGGGTTCTGTAGCGAGTTCATATTCTACTTCCTCTGCATTCCGGGTCAATGCCGGCATAAAGTACCGAGGGGAGCACATCATAAAAGATTGATGTACTGCTGGCACTCGAAATGCCCCAGACGGCCGCTAAGAGTTTGAAACCTGTAAATAATAGAAGAATTTTCGAGAGTAAAAGTACTCTACCAGATGAGATTTGATGGTGGCCATTCCAAGCGAAGGCCTACGACCATTCCGCACATCTTGTGCAGTCCTTAGCAGCCGTCCGGAAGCTTTCATATGGAAAATATAGAGTCAGACCCGGGTGGAAAGCCAATAACAAAAAGTTAAGGCTCAGTTTGAAGCGTGACGGGGGAGCGATGATGTCACGAGCCAACATATCGACATGTCACACTCCTGAACTCTTTGACTCATAACACTGTTGAATCTTCCATTCGTTGTACTGTAACTCATTTCAATCGCCTCGTCCTTGCAAGGAAGCTGCGAATACGGCAATAGGCTGAGCTCAAGCTTGCTCTCTTAGGAAACTTTTCGTGACCTTGAGTTTGGATGGTCCAAATCACAAGCTCTGCACCTCGAATACTAATTGATGCAATGTCCTCTGGCAATGTCCAGTCTCAGGGTAGTCTCTATCATCCTTACAGGCCAAGTTATAGTGCTGTAAGTCTTCTCCTGGAATATCTTTGAATTACTCGCCCAAGCTTCCTGGTCCGCTGGTCTTGATCGCAGATGGAATCGATCACACATAGCATCCAAGGCTGTCAGCCTCGATCATTCACACTTCATATTTGATTGTCAAGCTCTCACCCTACCATTTTGTTCTTGCTTTTCTATAAAGCTCTCTCATGGACGGCACGAGTAACCAAACCTCATGTCGTCCCATTGCTTTTGCGCCTCTAATTCGTTCGGACTTCTGGTTTCTCGATGGGAACATTATCATCATTGCTGGTCAGGCGGCATTCAAGGTTCATCGAGGGCAACTAGAACGCCACTCCGAGGTTCTAAACGGTCTTTTCTCGATCCCACAACCTGAAGACCAGGAGTTAGTCGACGGCTGTGTGTCTGTCGTTTTCCACGATAGCCCGTCTGATGTCTTTTATTTCTTGAGCGCTCTATATGATGGGTTGTGCGTCACTCTTCAAAAGAAAACTAGTCCTCGGCGGCTGACATCATGTGCAGGTACTTTAAAACTCCACGAGCGGACGACTTCACGGCTATAGCTGGTGTTTTGCGTCTCTCGACCAAATACTTCGTGGAGCATCTACGGCAGCGTTGCTTGACCCAACTGGATCTCGATTGGCCTTCGACCCTTTCTGGTTGGGATCGTCGAGAACACGAGGCTACTGATTCATTTGGTCGCTATATACCTCGAGAATTGTGTCCACACCCCATTCTCGTCATTGAATTGGCTCTCGATCTCGGAATCAAATCAGTTCTTCCAGCCGCTTTTTACGACCTGGCTCGCTATGGTCCCAGCAAAATCATGACTGGCGCGATCATGCCGCCCCTCGCTATTGATCGATTCATCGGATCGGATATCGACTCAGAACTGAAGGTCGTCGTGCTGTCTCGCGCTCAGCTTAGTCGAACACTCAGAGGTCGTGAATGCGTCCAAAGCTTCATGGCAAACTTCATCGCGACATCGCTGCAATCCCGTGCTCCTTCTCCAGACTGTGTATACCAATTTGACGCCGACGCAAGTAGGCCATGCCACGAGTCGTTCTATTTCATCATGCTCAATGTCCTACGGTCTGTCGGGGGGATTGCTTGTGGACGGGACGCGGATTCTCTGTTTACTCTCACTCAGGCTATGGAGATGCTCTCGAGGACCGATTTTTCCGACGGGCAGAGACAATGCGGACTAAGGATATGCCATCCGTGTAAGGTGGACTTCGCGGCCTCCGCGATGAAGGCACGAGAGGAGGTATGGTCATCTTTGTCTACCTGGTTTGATTTGAAGGATCGCGAGGATTCTTTTCACGCGTAATTGGTCAGTCGTGTTCGTGTATAATTGCTCTTGCTTTTTGTGCTTTGTGTCTATCATGATGTTCGTATATTTGCTCCTTCAAGGTGCTTCTATTCCCGTTCTTGTGTCGCCCGGCCAACTATCAAACGCGTCGATCATCACTATAGCCGATGGTCGAGGACCTGGACGTACCGTGTATGATGTTTCTTCATGTCTTCCTTGAGCATTTCGCTCATGTCACATGGACAGAACATGAATTCCCGCGTTGAAGTCGAGACTCTTTGAAGATCTGACGACACCAGGCAAGTGAAGTATGGAATTAGTCTTGTACAGATAGAACCGATTACACTCCGCGTGCCACATTTCTGAATAGGATCATTGTTGTGGCTTCGCTCAAAAGTTCCCTCGATAAATTGTTTGGTATTCACCTGGAAGACTAGGAAGCTAATACAGTCGAACGATCGCCCAACGCCCATGGGTGATGACGGCCTAGCTCGACTGGGTCCTGTCAAACTAATCGCTGTCGTCTCGTTCGATAGAAGAGTTCCGTTCCAGGTTCAGGTTGACTACAAACCAACGCTATGGTCGTACACAGTGCGAGAAGAAATATTTCGGAACAGAGGCGTGGATATAGATATCAGTCGCCAGTTTTGTCATGACATGTGAAGAATCGAGTATAACATCAAGAATCTGACGGAACATGCCCCAACGCCAGGAAAATATCCTTGATCCAGCAGAACATCGGACTCTCGTGCGTATAGTAAAAATGGACGGCTGATAAGATTTGCGACTGATCAAAAGATGATGCGGATGGACGTGAGGTGCGACGGAATGCTGCGATGTCTTGCCAAAGTGAGATACGACAGCACGGTGTGAACGACGCGTTTGGTTGGCGCAAAATTTACGAAGAATGCCATGGAAAGCTCGTACATGAAGAGCTCCAACCTCCAGTCCACAGGTTCATCCGCGAAACCGTTTACCGTTGGCTCCGCGAGTCGGCCTAGAATCTGCGCTACGTCGGGTCTCCACGCTAAAGCTCTCGACATCCAATTCTGGTGCGATGGTCACTTGCGCAGTGCACCACTGGCAAACTGGGCCACGATACTTCGTTGCCTCTTGTCCCAGATGGGTCGCAGTACAGAAACACACCGACCGTGTCGCCTGCTGAAGTCTAAATTTGCACGGAGACTTGCCGAATTGCGGTCGTTACAAGACTGGTTGTCATTCGGGATTCGGGAAGATGGAATTGTGAGGTTTCGCAACCAGAATCTCCGAAATTGGAGTTTTAGTTTGACCTCCGGAGCCGGCTTGAGGAACTTGTGCAGAGAATAGTTTCAAGGAAGCTCATATGATGAAAGTCATTATACCAAGAATGGAACGAGCTTCGTGGATGGAGTGAACGCAGAAGACAAGAGTCCTTGTAAAAGTGTGACCGACCGTGACGGATGCCATAGTAACGGAAGTCACGGCTATTGTTCCGTTTCCGCATGCACAGACTTTTCCATTGATGGCAACATGGTAACATGGCCTGAAAGTGGGCCTCAAGGCTGGCAACGTTGGCCTTTGTTCTCCGATTCCAGACAGCATGAGTTGCGGCGATGGGTGGGGTGAGGTTTATTTACCTTCGATTGACGTCCAACCTCATCTGCTTTTATTGTCTCCCTCCCGCCAACATTCCATTGTCCTTAACCCTTATAACACTGAGGACAAAGTTTTTATCCTTACTCTTGTTCATACCCTGGTTGGTGTGGTCTTGCGAAACAATTTCCAATCCTCTGTTTGCTCATCGGTTTTGACTCTAGTAAACTCTTCTCTAATCTTCGTTCGAACCATGGCTTCTGCATTCGACCCACCACCGACTTCTAATACCCTCGATCGGCACCAGCGCATGCGCCTGGTGCGCTCCAATCGTAAATTGGAAGCATTGCTGGGGACTACACCTTATGTCCCTGAACCGGAGGATGAGTCCTCAGTATACCTCGAACGCTCATCAAAAGCACATCGCCGGGAAGGCCGTATCTTTAACAACTCCCCGTCGTCGTCGACGTCTTCACTGACGTCCTCGGCATCCTCATTCTCAGAGGGAAGCTACGTTGTTATCCACAACCCTCTGAAGCCCTCCCCGCCACCTGTGAAGTCGGTGCCGAGGTCCAAGAAGACTCCCCGAGCTCTGGAGCTATCACGTCCCATCCTTCTGCGCCTGCGATCTGTTCCACTTTGCGATACAGATCGCCGCAAGCCAGCGCGTGTCAACTCTGCCGCCGCACCACTCTCCCCCCTCTCCCCGACCTTCACAATAAACTTAGATAAGACCCAGTCTGCCGTACTAGACAGTCGCCGCAAGAAAATGGCGAAGCTACAACGGACGCTCGGAGAGAACATTCCCCCGGAACTCGTCTTTCCTCCCAACTTCCAATCCAGCGCTACCCCCTCCGAACTAGCCTTGAAACCCAGACAACGGAAGCCCGTGCCGTTCTCACTCCCGTCAGTACCTCCATCATCTCCATCGCCCCCTCTTCCCAATCTTGCCGAGTCCGCTCCTCCCCGCGTCCCCATCTCACGACCCAAACGCAAAACCAGTACCATACGATCAAAACCTCGTATCACCCAGCCTTCCCAATCTCATCTACCACCCGCTCTCTCTTCCGAGCAGTTCACTCCTCCGTGCTACTCGTCCAACAATGCACCTCCCCTGACGTTGGCGGAGCGACGACGAAGGGCTCGCCCCAGGAGCTTGAGTCTTTCGACAGGGACGGACATGCTCCAAAGTGCCTTGCGAGAGCATGTTGCTGCCGAAGCAGGTTCGGAATCTGTTGAGACAAGTGGCGCTTCTGTACCTGTGGTCATGACTCGCGCGAGCGTGGATGTTTACCGCAACCAACCATCCATAGACATTCGGGACAAAGCCACCAGAGATATTTCCGATGGCTCGCGGTCGCCTCTTCCTTTTCAAACAACTGTGCCCAAACACGACGTGTTTCAGCACCGCTACGCCCGTTCTTCTCCATCCAACATCGACTTCGCTGTCGACGAGTCCTCTACTCTTCGCGCACCCCAACAAACACAGCATTCCCATTCCCAATCATACAGCCACGCCTCTACGCAGAAGGTGCAGTCCGCCATTCCCGCTGAGTTCGCGAATGCGTTCTTGTCGCCGGCTGAGTTTGGGAGGAGGAAGGAGCACGGGTGGAGTGGCGAGTGGAATCGGAAGGACATGAGTGAGGTCGTGAAGGGCTTGAGGGAGCTTAAGGCGCGGTAATCTTTTAACTGGTGGACTATATGGTTACTGTGATTCCGGTTCTTTCTTTCCTTTTTCTTTCTCTCTTCTCCAAAGGTCTTCTTTGTTGTACCATGTCGGGCTTTCATCTCCTTCAATTATGCACTGTACCTTACCCCATCCAGGATTCACGATGTATTGGTTCTAACTAACCCGCCTCTTTTGCATCGTTCTCATTTGTAGATTCCACATCTCTGACACGCCGGCACGTATCCGTTCCACCAAAAGCGACGCCTTCCCTCTAATTATAATGACCTCACGATAGATATACTTTACAAGCATCTTATTAATATTCTCGTCTGATACGTATGTATCTTTTTGTCTGACAAATAAATGTACCTTCCTGTCCAATTCCTTCTGCCTTAGGCTCACTCGATGCAAGCTGGCGCCACCGTGGCCCACATTTAATATTTAAGACCAACCCGAGACTCGAATGGCGACTCGGTCGTCATGTAATCCAGTGTCATGATCCAGATTGGTCATGTCATCTTCTGTCGTCTTCCACCATAACTCGACGTCCATACGTTGGACACCAACTGCACACCCTCATTGCACTGGCTACCTGCCTGCCTTGTATCATGTCACGAATTCGAAACCAGGCCCATAACCCAGACGTCCTCGTATTTGGCGGTACTCGGAGTCGATCGAGCCGAGGCGCTCATCCACCATGACGGTCGCACGATGTTGCGCATGAGGCTATGTGTCCCGTACAACTGTATGCTCCGATCCATGTCCAATGTTCAGGCTGAATTCGAGCGCGACTTCCAAACAACAAATTCCTCCTGATAAGTCATCGATTATAGGAAAACGCAACCTGGACTTCCGAGTCGGCAATTTGTCTTCATTGAACACCTGCAGCTTCAAGCTTTCAGCTGCTTTTCACCCGATCTATCATAGTCCTATCACATGTTCGAGGACTCGGTGTCTACAGACCGTTCCGCCCTGGACCTCTGTCCTGGCCTGCAGGCAAGTCAACGCGGCCTATACAGCCCGCTTCGTCCTGGCCGCCTTCGGATCCACACCATATGTACACCTGCTTCATCTCGGCGGCCAGTTCCAATGACAAAGAGCCTCGAAGAGCTCGTCGGCAATAGTCGGATTATGTTGTTGCGTTCTCTACCCTAGCCGTCCCTAACCTTGACTTTCGCTGACTTTGAGCTGCATTTTGGATTGCAGAATGACTACAGTTACATCTTCGTATGATCCTCCATACTTGATCATATCATACCAGTTGCATACCAGCGATGAACAACCTCATACTCACCCCTGTTCTCTTTTTGCCGTGCAGCCGCGGCGGCACGCCTACACCGCCTTTTAAAGTTCAAATAGACCCAAGGGCTCGGCCTTCTTTGATCCGCCGCGCCTACTGCATCGCCACATTGACCATGCATCCTCTGCTTGATCAGCGGGTTCAGGCCGATCTTGACTTTGACCAAGTCCTTCCAGTGTTCCTCCAAGTCCCTCCAAGTAATATCGTAATAGGGTCTCGACCAATTTGATTTTCGGAACCTCTTCGCGAGCAAACGGGAAACGGCCATTCAATGCACTGGTTGTGTTCGGATCAGAATCCGCACCGTTTCTGAGTATATAAGCCTGAGCTTCCCATCCAACGTCCCTCCCTTCAACAACCCATTGTTACAAGCCACACACACAACTTCTACTCTGTTTACGCCTTCAGATCAAACCCCAATAGTACAAACCAAACAATGCTTCCCCTCCTCCCACTAACCCTCCTCTCCCTATCATATGTCTCCCTTGTCGCAGCCCAATTCCGCGAATTCATAATCACCAACCGATGCCCGGAAGAGATCCCGCTGTACATCGGGGGCGAGCCAATGGACCCTCTCGCTGCTAATGGCGGGCAGGTGAGCAAAACGCTCCAAAGCGATGCGGGTGCCATATACACCACTGCGAATGGTGGAAATGCGAATGGGACAGGCACGACGCGGGCGGGGTTTTTTGATGTGCGTTGTGCATTCCTTCAAAGCATTTGAATTGTGCTTACTTTGCGTCGGGAATGCTAGAATAATTTTTATTATATTGTCGTCGACCGTGATCACTTCAACACCGGTATCGCTATCACGCCTTTGAACTATGCTCCCGTATGCCTCTTTCTCTCACACCTTGAGCCCCAACTAACACCACATCCTACTTCACCAACAGAACAACGGCTTCTGCACAACAGCAGTATGCACCGTCGGCACTTGCACCACCGCCTTTGACCAGCCCCCAACGCGGTTCCCAGCCCCGGCCGACACTCCCCCTGCGGCACCTGGGTACAGGTGTCCCTCTGATCCCGATACAGGGTATTACGTCGAGTGCGTTCCTTTTCCTTCTTGTTTTGCCTTTGTCTCCCTCAGTGCCCTGATGTGTGAATGTTCCAACCAAAACAGGTTCTGCCCTGGCGGAAGGTTCCCGACCCCATCTGAGCCCCAGCCACCTACGACGGTAACGCTCCACCCGAATGGGAACACAGCCAAGTGCGCAGACGTCCGCGGCGCAGTCTTTGCTAATGGGACGCCTGTTCAGATGTAAGTACTTTCCTTCCTTTCTCCTTCTTCCTCTCCGGGATACTGACGTCGACTGCCTCACCGAAACAGCTACGACTGCAATGGCACCCCTGCGCAAAAATGGGTTATCAACCGCGGCGCCACAAAGGTGCAGCTCGCGGATACGAACTTCTGCCTTGATGCAGGTTCGACCCCCGGGAACGGCGTTGGATCGAAGATCTGGACGTGTTACGACAACCTGCCTGCGCAGGCATGGTACTACACCGACGATAATAGGATTGCGCTCGAGGGCCAGGGATTCTGCCTTGACCTACCGAATGGTGTCCTCACGAACTCGAACCAGCTGCAGACGTGGCGGTGTACAGATAATAACAATAATCAAGTGTGGACGACGTAGGTCCACAAGCAGTAGGGATCAATGGACTCGATATGATGGACTTATGAGTTGACGGAACGATGGACTGCTTGTATCTTCGACGCTTATTTCATGGACACTCTACGATTCGGACCTCAATTGGCGCCCTTGGCGAATTACTGTATTTTTATCAACCATTTGTATCAGTTTGCATGTACTCTACAAAAGATATGTGTCGTAGGTTAGAATCATTTATTGACGATTTACTACACTATACTTTAGCGAAACTCATTATCAATTCTTTCGTCGCTTTTCCTGACTCACGCGATATTATTGAGGATTCCATTACTTCAAGATATGTATGGTGACTGATCAGCCCAAATGAGCACCGCGATGAAGTCCGAGTTGGTGCACAAGCGAAGACGCAAGAGCTCTCCTAGATGTTGAAAGGTAGCTGTATTCCTAGCAGACTTTAAGGCTCCAACCATTTAGTTTGTTTACCATTTGTAAACGGTACTACCGTTTAATATTTAATGTTTTCGTTTAGTTTAGTAGCAGTAATTCATGTGAAACAGCAGCTGTCCTCTATTCTAGAGTTTGACAAACATATTCATTGCAGTATCCTTCGACATAATCATAGATGCAGTGGTGGTACGAAACAGCAGTACTGGGCCCTAGTCATCAGAGTCAGAGCTGGCTGAATCAGAAGACTCCTCGGCAAGCGTCTTCGCAATCTCCAAAGCATGATCCATGAATGAAGCCAACAACTTAACCAACTCACTATGCTGCAGAGGCTGCTGACCATCCACGTCGATGGGAACCTTGCCTTGCTCGAGGCGCATTGGCGGCATTTTCTCGTCCTCTCTCTCAATCGCCTCGAGCGTCTGCAATGGGATGGTCGCCTTGAGGACGAATAGCTCCTCCAGTGTGCTGTTTGGATACAGGACGTACACCTGGAGACAAAGTTAACGTAAGCATTAGTTTAATGGGAACCATGAGTAGAATGAGTACGAACAGTGTATTCATCTGCCTGCAAATCCAACTCCTTCTGCTCCTGAGCCATCGAAATCAACACTGCGAGATCGAGCGGATCCAGTGCCCCATCGTCTTGCGGGGGATAGTCGAGGTATTGTATCCACCGCTCGCCCGGCGGCACTGTCTGCTTCTCGCGCCATGTCTGACGGCAGATCGAGTTAGTGTACCGAAATATGGGCAGTTCTGCGACCCGGCACCCCGACAAGGTGGTGAGCGGCCATTGTTCCTCCGCGACATAGAGCAAAGTGCCGTGACGGATGCCCTCGACGCTGTACGGCATTTCTTTGGCATATTTCAGCCAGGGGAGAAGTTTGGACAGGATAACTGGGATGCGTTGGATATAGAACTCGCGATCAGAGGCGGGGACCTCTTCCGCTTCAGCAATAAGGTTGACAATGTCTTTCGCGTAGAAACTGAGATCCTTGCCTATCTCGTCTGACTCTGGAAGTATGAAGTCGTTTGCGGTTTTCAGAATTCCTGGCCGGGAAGAATTCATGAGAGATTGAAATACGTCGCAGTCCCATTCGGTAGGGTTGATTTCTTTGAGTAAATTGAATGGGTTGTCGATAAGAACCCCAACGGACTGAGTTGTGGGAACTGGAGTGTTCCGCATCTGGTCCAGGTTCATCTGCAACACTGACGATGACTCTTTGAACAATTACCAAAGAACGTGAGTGAACCACAAAAACGTGTACTGTATCTACTCACAGATGAGTGTATCCGTGCTAAGCTAGTATGCAGCTGTAAGTAATTCAGACGCAGATGTCAGAGTCATCATCTTGGGCGACGACTCGCAGGTACGACGGCCAACACGAGTTGATCGATTGAGATCAGCCTCCGTGACCTTGATTTCTCTTGATTCAGAGCCTAATCTGCTACATCGTAGTAATCATCGATCGACTTGTGTTGCGCAAGCCTCGTGGTCATACGTTTGTATACTTGCTGGTACGGAAAATACACTGACCTGGTGAGCTGACATAGAAGGTGTGTCTTCCATTCATTCACTTTCTTCTTCGACGATTCAGATCCAGAGGCGAATCATCAGATTTGCCTGTGAACACTGTAACTGAACTAGAATCATGTCCACGTCGCTGCCCACCTTGCAAGCCTACGACATGGACGGTGTAACTGCCATACCACATCCTAAACCCCCCATCCACACCCTTGCCAATGAGCTCCTCGCCGAAATCTTCTCCTTGCTTTCCCTGCCTAGCTCGCCACCCCCAGGCCGCGGTATCGTTCCCTCCCAGATTACCATCTCGCATGTCTGCGCACATTGGCGGCAAGTCATCACATCGCTGTCTTCGCAATGGACCCGACTCCTGATAACGCACACGCGGCACCCCGATGTGCTTTCCTCCATCCTCGCACGCTCCAAGACGCGTCCGATATCTGTGACAGTCACCCTTCCCTCCTTCTACGGTGTGAAGCTCTCGTTTGCTCCCCATATGTCAGACTTCAAGAAGACATTCAAACACCTCCGAAAACACGTCTTCCGTCTGCAAGCCCTGCGCATCGATAGCACAACACCCACATTCCGGCTCATCCTCGACTGCTTTCTTCCACCCCGAAAGCGCATTCCACTCCCGCTCCTCTCCCTCCTGCAGCTTGTCCAAACTGACCACTCCGCTCCGCTCTCCTCCTTTGGCCCCATCTACCCCAATCCCACCGTCTTCAGTGTACTGCGCCTCCAAGGACTCACACTGGACTGTCCCGCACCCTCCCTTGCCAGCCTGCGCATCCTCCACCTCACTAATTCCTCCGGCACCCTCCTTGACCAAACCCAGCTCTCCCACCCCTCCTATCCACTCATTCCCCCTGGCCCCGCAATGCCACACCTCACGCACCTTGACCTCTTCCGCACCCCGCTCATTCCGAAGGGGCCAAGCGACACCCTCACACCATCCTTCGACCCCACATCCCTCGTCTCTATCACCCTCGCCCATATCCGCTCTCCCATCTCCCCCACAAGCGACGTGCTCCTTCGCCTCTTCAGGCTCACCTCGGTCTCCCCCCGGCTCCTCGAGCTGACCCTGATGGACTTCGAGCCCTCCGCTTTCGTGGCATACACCGAATTTCTCTCCTTATCGCACCCTGTGCCGAGGTGCCCGAGCGTGCAACACCTCCAGCTTGTGGCTATCCCTCCTGGGGTGTTTAGCCCGGATTTTCTATATGCGTTTCCTGGGGTGGTGAGCCTGGCGTTAGCGGCGATGGATTTTAGGCAGGTGATGTGGTTTTTGAGTGACCCGGCACTGTGTCCGCTCGTCAGCCATGTGATGTGTGGGAACGTGGTGTATGCAAGGCCACCGCCATTGGAGAGTGATGGGGGTAGTGAAAGTGGTGATCAGGCTTGAGGTTTTGCGGATTTTCTTGTTTTTTTTAAAATAAATTGTGCGTGGCTCTCGTTGCTGTCATATATGTTTTCAAAGTTTTCACGATCCATTTATGTATGTAGTATGTACCATCGAAGTTGAGCCACTACAGTATGAAAAATGTATTCATTGCCTGTAACGGTCCAACTCGTCGTCATCGTGCAACGAGGCACACCAACACATGTTGATTGATGCTGATCGAGATCAAACTCGGATGCCCTTGACCACGTACTACTTCGGTAATCCTTCCTCCCACTCCGATGATTATACCAATCCCTCCCGGCTTCCCTTGACCGTGACTAGTGACTGCTCAAGCCTCAGTCTCTATATTCCAAGATTATCCCATGCTCCCAAGCATTAAGGATGTGAGGATTTGCCACACAGCTCCATACGCTGAAATTCAAGCTGTTTCTTCCAGCAATTACGTAGGTCCAACGTCGCTCAATTTCAATCTCTCACATCGGATGGATCGCGGTTACTGTGAGCAAGTAACTTTCCAATGACTACGTTCCGAAACTTCCATTGAACAGCTGCCCAAATGTTGGAACAGGCATGCTATAGGGACTGGTTCGACTCCACCGCATACGCATCTCGTCATCAACTCCAATTACTTGATAAACGGCCAGATGACCGGTGATTTCTTGGTTTTGGCGTTGCAAGATCGACGTGGTAACTCTCGGCCTCATATGACCATTTGGCATCGTCGTCCAAGCCAAGTTTTTGATCTTGTCTGATTGGAGCCGGCCGCCTCATGCTAATGCTTTGTCTCTGAGCCTCACCTCCCACACTCTCACCCCTGCATTTGCGTCCTCTGCTGGCTGCATCTTGCATCAAAGCCCTGACATCTGCTGTACCTTTACACGAAAGACTCTGAATCCATCGACGGAGGAGCACGACCGTATAGTATCGGGATCTCAGTCTACCTCAGATTGAACAGTGGATGCTCCGGTCCTTCAAGCTTCAACTTAAGAAGGCGCCTGGCACGGTGGGGATGTACTTATAGACTCAAGGTCTCGTCCCCATGATCCGCCGGTACACATGCATCTTGCTCAAGAGGACGTTCAGGGCGATTGCGACAATCTCCCGCTGCGACTGTGCGAGCGCCGAGCGGTGATCTCGCAGAACTTGACGCCGCATAGTCGGGACCAGGAACCTGAAAAGTATCTCACGAACTCGTATAAAAAAAATTTCTTTTCGAAAAGAGCAGGCCTAGGGCAGTCAGCTGAGCTCTCTTGATAGAATCAGGTTTGTTGAACTGGTCAACTTTCGAACTTCGGAGGCGTCACGACGAAGGAAGGAAAGAAAGTGCATCAAAGGTGATGGCATCACAAACGGACGGACCGGCTTTCTAACAGACCTGTGAACCGGCTTTCCAACATAATTGTCATTTTCTCTCCGACGTCGATGTTCCAATTATCGATAACATCGCTAGCGGGTTGAGCTATTGGAGCCGAAGTGTTGGACATCCTATAGATTTCTGAGTTAAATAAGTTGGCACTTATCCTCTTTCATTCCTTGTAGTGTCAACACAGTGTATGGATAAGTGTATCTCGACCGAGTCTTACTCTAGTGTAATTTACAAGCATCTACATCTCCCGGGTAAACTCTAGATCTGATCTACCAACAGCGTGTCGCCGGTCGGTGAGAAAAACTTTGCCTCTTTCCCTCCCTCCCTCTCTTCATGAAGTTCGTGGTATGCAGTGCGCACGCACTTGCAAAGGTGGAAGTTATAAATAGTGGAATAGTGGAATTCTTGTACCCTCATCCTAGACATATTACAGCATACTTATACGCACCGTGTATAAATAGCTAACGCTTGTTATATTCGATTGACTTTAATTATAAGAGTACTCGTACATCATGTATCTTGTGTTTCTATTCCAGGCTCGAAAAGCATCTTTCCACCATTAATACATGACCATATGCTTCCGTGTATACGCCTTCCCAATTTATCATCTCCCACCCCTTACTCTGCATATCTCCCTGGCATCTCTTTCTGTTCCCACCACCACCACCTCAATCACCGCCACATCTCACTCTTACTTTTCCTCAGCGCCCTATCCTTATCCTTCTTCTTAATCTTCCGCCCACTCTCCGGGGTAGGAAAGACAGTTTTCGAGAGCGCTCGCCCGAGGGGCTGGTGCGGCACAGCGTACATCTGCTGTGGTTGTGCCTGAGGCTGATGGAACGCCACGGGTTGGGGAAATGGGACGGTCTGTGGGTAGACGTAGGATTGCGGGGAGAGGTACGTCGCCTGCGGTGGATATGTGCCCGAAGAAGGAGATGTATAAGCCTGCTGCTGCTGCAGAGGCTGAGGCGGGTACTGATACTGCGTTCCAGGCGGGGTGTACTAACACCACAGTTTATCATTCGTGGTATCTTGGTCCTAGAGATCGACTCACCACAAGCGGCGTCTTGCTGCCCTTCGACGGATGAATCACCAGCCCCGCAGACGCGACCCACCCGGATGGCGCGTACACGTAGGTCGGCTGATGCGTGTTCACGGGGGGAACCGCGACGACGTATGCCGTGGCGGCGTGCTTCTTCTTCGACGTGTGCGTGCGGTGGCGCGAGGACGAGCGGGACTGGGGCTGGGATTGAGTTTGCGGTTGGAGGTGGGAGTAGTGATATTGCAGTTGTTGTTGGTGTGGCAAGACACGCGGGTCGGCAAGGTGACGCGAGCTCACGCTTTGGCCCGGGAGCAGCGCAGTCTGCGCAGGAGGAGCGAGAGACGCAGAGGAGGCGGCGCGAGGAAGGACTTTCAAGGCGTTGCCGAATTCTGGGCGACGTTCCTCGGTATTTACAACCCAGTTGGAGATGCGCTGCTGGGTGGCGAGATGTCGCTCGTATGCTTCGGGGGAGAAGTCGTATTCGGTCATGTTCTTGAGAGAGTCGGTGAGGGTTATGGAAGGGTGGAAGGGAGGAAGGAGGTAGCGCTAGATCATATGTAATAGAAGTGAAGTGCAGTGTGGCGGTCGGGTATTTATATGGTGGCACCCCGGAACGTGTAGATGGCCAATGCACGAGACATGAGGCACGCGTATGAGAAGAGCTTTGAGAGTATGAATGGAGACAGGGCCATATGTTTCATGCCACAGCCGTCCCTGAGTATGAATGTTGAGGACGACCAATGTCTTTATTGTTCGTGAAACTCGAATGTACTGACCTTGAAGCTGAAGTTTGAGATTCGATAACGCTAACCACAACGACGCATTCGGAATCTACTTCTAACCTGATATGCCTCGCCTACTAGGAGCTACAAGCTTCTTCCTCTTGTTCATGATGTGTCATTCTATTGACATGGGCATTGACTCTCATCCGCATCCACAACGCGCTTGAGAGTAAATGGACATGCAGTCGAATACAACCAAAGGTCGTTTTCGAGTTCACATCGCAGATTGGTCGAGGAATTTTGGAGATAATTGGGAGCAAGGACAAGGGGGCGGGGATCAACCATCGGTCCATCGGAGCCGTGATCGCATCGCGCATGATCGGAAATCGGGCCGTGCGCCACTTACAACCTCCGACCACTTTGCTCACTGCCGTCGACAACGAAATTGTCAACAACGCTCAATTAATCTTACAGATATACTACTAAGACTCTGCTTCGACAGCTCTGCAGCCCTCCACAATTATTGTAAATGGATACGGTTTGAAGATTCCATACCTAATGTACTTAGCATATCAGTTTTACTGAAGCAAGGTTTCTCGGAGACGCGCAGCCGTCGACACTTTCCTCGTCATTGTGCACACAGAAATCCATTAGTATATGATCATTCTCGGCCAGTAACAAGTCTCTCTTGTGTTCCGCACTATTAGTGGAAAACATCCACAGGATGGATTAGCAACTCGCGCGCCGCGCGGACAATAATAATGATGTATCAGTAACTATTTGGATAGGAAACGAGGTATGAGCAGGATGAAACGATGTAGTAGTGTGTAATGTGTATGGTATGGTAGTGACCCCGGATATAGATATGCGGATAGATAGACAGACAGATAGACAGACAAGTACCTATATGTATCCACATTTTGAACAGCGCCTCACGACCTCCCTTCCTCTTCCTCTTCCTCTACCTTCACAGCTTCACCCATCTTCCATCAACAGCTCAAATAGAGCACCGAACCACTCAGTGACTCCTCCTTCGCCTCCTTTCAATGTCCCACCACTCATCACCGTGCCCCCCCTCCCTCTCCCTCTCCTTGACCCTATCCCGATCCCTACTTCTTTCTCTATCCCTATCCCTTTCCCTCCCGTCCCTATCCCGTCTCGAACGAAGCACATTCGACGCCGAATGTGGTCTTGAACCCGCACTCCTCGTCGACGTTGGACTATCTGGGGAGGTCTGTGTCGGCGTCCGTCTGTGGAGGTCGGGCGTCGAGTGCGAGTTGGAGTTACTTTGTTTCCCGGTGAGGTTCGTGAAGAGGCGCTTAAGCAGCGGCGGGGGCTGTATGTACGGAGTGTAATATAAATCAGCATCGAGAGTGTGGTGAAAGGGAAAGAGGAAACAAGATGAAGACAGTAATAAAAGGCCTGTCATATCCGACAGAAACGAGAAGGAACGAAGGAAACCTGTTGAAAGATGGGAATGAGAACGAATAACGACAACACTAACCCTCTTAGGCCTCACAATGGACACCGGATCCGGAATCACAGGCTGCGAGAAGCTCTGCGAGCGGACTGGTGGCCGAGCATCGGGATACACATAGTGCACTTGGGGCTGCGGCTTCGGCGGGACCTGCGGCGGTATCTGTATCTGTATCTGCGTCTGATTCTTCGACGGGTACCGTTGAGGGTACACTGGCACCGGAACAGGTACAGGTTGCTGCCGCCTTGCCAGCTGAGGTGGTGCGTAGATCTGTGTTTGCGGTTGTGGATACGCCACATTTACGGGTGCGGGGAGGTATATCTGCGGCTGGATGCTGCCGGGTGGAAGAGTCTGCGATCGCGGTTTGCGTGTGGTTATCGTGGGTGCTGGTGGGTAAGAGGCATTTGGTGGAGAACGAATGGGCTTGCTCTGGGTTTGTGTGTAAATAGACTGGGCATATGTGGCGTTCGCGCTTAGATCGTACTTCGACCCAGACCGAACATCGTACTTCCCCGTCGTCGTCAAGTCGTACCGCGACTCGTTCAACGGCAGATGTCTGGACGATGAATGCTTGTTGTTATTGTCGGAGGCATAGTAGTCATACGAGGCACGTCGGGTTTGTGGCGGGCGTGAAATGCTCGTCGGCGCCGTCCTGGATCGAGTCGTCGTGGGTCGTGCGTCCCCGTAAGATTTGAACTGGGTTTGGGTTAGGGCTTGGGCTTGAGACGATGATCGATGAGATTTGGGACGCTTATCCCTCTCCCCATAACCATCCCTCTCCCCTTCCCTTTCCCATTCCCGGTCCTTGGGCCTATGGTTCTTCTCCTTCTCTCTCTTCGCATATGCACCATATTCTTCTCTGTGATCGTCGGGCAACGACATTAGAAATTCAGGCGCGGGTGTCGCGGGGTCGTTGGGGTTGCGAAGCTCTGCCCTGTTCGTCCGGTTTACCCACATCGCGATTTTGTTCTGGCTCTCCATGTATCGCTCCCAGGCTTCGGGGGAATAGTCGTATTCCGTCATGCTGGTGGTGGTAGTGGTAGTGGTGGCGGTGGTTTAGGGATAGCTTGTATATTGTATATTGTGGCGTTAATGGCGTTTATGGTAAGTTATAGACTGCGCCTCGTGTTTATAGACTGTATATCGGCCGCCGAGGGTTGAAACCAGACAGGCAACGGTGTCGATATTCAGTACAGAGGATAAGCTGAGCAGGAAGTGTCCATTGGTAGAGTTTAGTGACGGGTAGGGATGTACAAAGTGCAGAACCTGGCCAAACGCTGGCAGTGGTGGTTAACAGCACGAAATCCGATATGTACAGTTCCGGATTGGGGACGTAAATCAGCAACACACGTGGCGTTTTGGTGGCGTTCAGAAAAAAATTTCTTTCCAATTTTTCGTGCTTCTTGCTGTGATGACGATCGAGTCACTCTCTTCTCTCTTCTCTCTGGAGTTCGTGACTTTGCTGGATGATTTTTTCAGATAAAAGCGAACTCGAGTACATACTATAGGTGTTTCCCGCAGATGCTACGTAGAATCTCCGAGAATCCGGGCTTTAGCACGAAAATAGTCTTTTGAAGATAACATGAGTAAATACCTGAGCTCATGATCGAGTCATTTTTAGTTCCGTTGTTTCTTCCGTTCCTTGAACCTTCCCCATGGGGCTACAACAGCCCACGAGGATTTGAACACCTGCTGTGCGCCACCGTTCCTGCGACACGTTTGCAAGCTCTTAAGTCCGAGCACCATCCCGGAGAGCAATTTATCTTCTTCACACTCCAAGATTGACCAACGCCGCATGACGTTAGAGGTTCGCCGGCAGTAGAACGTCCGTTACTTTTAATACCTTGATATTGATGATTATCTACTACGGTTGAATTCACCGCGACCCACTATTTAGATGCTTCCCTGAACCACAACACTTCTTTCCCAGCGTGTTCGAACTACTTAACCTGACTCGCGCATCGCCGGCAGCTTCGAGTCCCACACGTCTACGAAGGCTCCCGGAAACACGTCATCCTCGAAAATTGGTCCTCCTCGAACGCGTCTGGACCTGAGTAGGCGCTTGGATAAAACATTGTGCAGGAGAGCAGTACTAGAGGTAGTCGGACCAGCAAAAGACACTACGATGCATTATCGTTGCAGTCTCGATAATCCTCACCTCAACGCTTGATACCCCGTGTACTCCTCGTGTACGTTATAAGCGATGGATCCGAGTGATATGTTTGATAGACCCAAAATACGTGGACCCCCAGCTTTTGACTCTACCCACACGGTACACCACAATCCGCGATGGTCCTTCGCGTCGCCGGGTACCTTCTGAGTCGCGAAGATGCCAGAAAGTGGGCACAACAAACGGGCGGCTTTGAATCGAGCGTGGACGATGGCCCATGGGAAGGCGGAATTCTCACTTCGTGGTTCAGATTCAGCGGGATGTCGGAACTCTTTGCGGACATAAGACTGTACCAATGGCCCAGGGTAAGCCCATTATGATGAATCCTCTCTGACAATCGTAAGAGGACGTGTGAATGCCGCTCACCGAATTACTTTCAGCCAACCACCCTTGAGGGAGCACCATGCAAAGTCTTCCTGGAGAGAAACTGGAGCGACACTGGAGAACCTCTTGTTGAGAATCGGTATGATAGATTTGTCAAGGAATGGTTCCTGGTGCACGGTCTTCGTGGCGTAGGCATGCAAGACCTCGAGTGGACCGTCATCGAGGACCCGGACATGGAAGGGATGTACAAGAAGTACGGCGACCTACCGAAATTGAAGGAATTCGAAGCACTTGTGAACAGTAAAATATCCATACCAGTTCGTCTGCCGAAGGACGGAGAGATCATCCCATTCGACTTCGAGGAACACTTGAAGGACTTACGGGCTGCAGAGGTCAAGTGGAAGGATGTGTGCAAGAATTGTGGACATGAGATCTGAGTGTTGGATTGGGTGGATGAATAACATATGTAGTGCAGATGTAGCAGTTTCTCAGCATAAACATGTAGTCGTGAACCAGTGCTCTCTTAAGCAACACATAAGTGAAGCATATCATGCGGACATGCGCAGCATTCCGACAAAAGCATGAGCCTCACGGGGTCCCATCCGACTCAAACCCTTCTCTTTCCCCAACCTCTCGAAAATATTCACCAACACATCGACAGCAGCGGCAGGCGCGGGAGGTCGACCTTCTTCCTCCATCACAGATAAAAATGACTTGAGATCAAGCACTTTGTGCTCCGGCTCCGGCACTTCCACCTCAACCTTCGCGTCCACCTTTTCGGTCTCGGAGTAGGTAACCGCTGGATTGACTTTGACAAACCCATACACTGTGACAAACTTACGCAGCTTCTGGCTGGGCCTGTAATCATAGAATGGCCACTGAAGCGCAAACAGCCATCCCTCGCCCGTAAAAGCACGTAGGGAAGGTTGAGGGATACATGAAACACTGCGATCGGACCAGTGCTGTCCTTCAGTTCTTAGTCCCGATGAAAGCACCGCCTCTAAAACTAGCGCCGCTTTAATGATATCGCTTGCGGTATATGGGTCTTTGCTTAGAAATCCAGCTAGGTAGTCCGTCAAGGCTTGGACCACGAGTGCAGGAGTGAAGAACGCGACAGAGGTAGCCACTGCATTCTGCGTGTCTGGCAGAAGACTAGCAAATGAGAATCCCCTTCCAGGTGAGTAGCAGCGGGTGGATGAGGGCATCCAAGTGGAAGAACAGCTTCTCGTCGGTAGAAAGTAACGATGACAAGTCCTCATTTGAAACGGATGTGTCCAGAACGACGAGTCGTTTTAACTTGGGGGTGGCAGTGAGAACCGCGCGGATTGTGTCGATGGTAACAAGTGGATTATGGGATAATTTGACGACTTCTACGTCTTCAAAGTCCGCTAAAACGAAGAGTATTTGTTCGGTCGTCAGGGAGAAATTCGAAAGGTCGACGATATGGATGTCTGATAGCTGTTTGAGAACTTCCAAGAGAAGATCCATCCCGGTAGCGGGGACTGGGTTACGAGCGCGCAAATCTGTGAAAATAGCCTTCCCTTTTCCTGGGAGCCATACTAGATCCTCGATGTCAGCTGTTAGACCTTGTTCAAGAGCGTAATTGATGGCGGGCTTCAGTACCCAGGTCGGCGAGGGAGGGAATAGCAGTTTCTGCCACTTCATCGACCACAGCCACACTTGCGTCACCTCGGCCTTCCATTCTTTCAGGCTGCTTATAAGCTTCCAAAGCACCCTGATACTCCTCTTCCCAGGCATCAGCCAGCATCTCGACAGTGACCAAAGGCTCATCATGAAGGGATGCAATTGTCTCCAGAACACTCTCCTCAGTCAAGCGAAAGTGCTCGTCAGTCATGTCCTCCTCATCGGGGATAGGGTAATAGACGCGTACGTAGTCCGTCGCAGAAAGGGGAACGTAGTCCTCAACTGCTTCCTCTCCTACCAACCCATTGACAGAGACAAAGCAATATGCTAGATGTTCCAGATCCGTGATATCGATTACAGTGATTCCATCATTATTGTCTTAACAGAATAAAAAAGCGGACTAAGCTATGGTTCACAAGACGACTTCGGACCACTCACCGCCTTCCGAACTTCCCATGTTGGCAGGCAACAGTGTATTGTTCAAAGAGCCCCCGCTGGTATAAAGGTCAAATTTGTCCTCGAAATCTAGGTTCCAAGAGATGCTGAGTAGAAAAGATGTATAGGGGCAGGGAACAGCAGGAATCGATCGCCCCATCGAGCGTATTTGCCTTGAATGAGACGGAGCTCCTCGCAGATGATCTCGGCGTTGTCTTTCTGCTTCACCACGGAGAGGAAACGGCGAGTGGCCCTGAGAGGGAGACGTCCACAGCAATCTTGGTGATGCAATGCGGCGATGCAGCGGTAGCCTGAGTGTGCTTGAGTTTGCCCATGAGGGATGACCTTGGCAATGACAAAGGCTTGATGTCGCTGGCCCATAGTAGTGGATGGAAGGAGGATTCAATGGTTTGAGATAGAGGACCTACGCACCTTTTTGTAGCCTTCAATTGAGCAATGGTAGAGTGTGGGACAAAAAGCCGTTGTTGATTCGGATAGGCAAAGTAAAGCAAAAGCCAAGGTTCTACCATGATACGGGTCATGCACCCCGCTACTTGATGGTTCTCCTAACACTCCTTTATCATTTGATAACTTTCTGGTAACAGCCACCGGGCAGCATTACGCTCCCAATGTCTCAACGATACACTGGCATTTGTCTCCTGGTCGAGCTACTATGGCTGCTATGCTGGTTGAATAACATACATATCACTATCTTCTGAGTATTCTCTCCCCCATTTGTTGCTCATTTGTTGAATGATCAGAGCAGCTGCGGTTCTGGACAGACACCTCTGGGCATGCAGATTGCGAGGATATCCATGATGATCACAATAGCATGCATGCACACGAGAAGGCAAACACAAAAGAGGGTGTGTGTGTGTGTGTGAGCATGTGCATGAGCCGACGAATATAGATGTATACACAAGCATATTCGTACACTCGAAGGAGGACGGGGTATCTATGTAGTGGATCGTGGTTGTGGTGTAGGTGTAGTAGCTATGGGTTTCTTGGTTTCTTGAGCAAAGCAGGATGCAGGGAAGTTGAGGAGAAGAAAACAGAAGACAAAGAAAACAAGAGAGTGATGGTGAAGACGAAGGTGTCCATACTGTTCAAAAAGTAAATGTAGATACAGACTCTTGATCAGGTGACGAAGTGGATCTGCAAGTGAAAGCGGAAGATAGCAAGGAAAGCATGAAGATGACGATTAAAAAGAAACAATAGAAGAGATGAACACAGAAGAAGAATTGACGATGGCGATGGCGGTGGCGGCAACATGGGTATATGGGTGACTCAAATGTCAGAAAGTGAAAGCAGAGGGATAGGATGCCGAGTAGACAAAAGAAGGAAAAGTCGTAACGGTGTCATAACAGACCATGCACACACCAGATGGATAATGCTAGTCTCGCACACACTACCACCCGCCCCCACCCTCCTCCCCGATCTCAAGCCCAAGGCCAAGCCCCACCCCAACCGCAACCCCCATCCCCGCCTCCGCTCTCCTCAAATCCCGCATTGTCACATTAACCCCGGTGAAATCCTCCATCCATACGCCGCCGTCTCTGCACCGCTCCAACACGCTCCGCCAAAACCTGATCACCTTCCGCGTCTCGGGCGTGATCCCCACCTTCACATCTGCCGGCATTTTCGTGTGACGGCGAATTCTTCGTATGATGGACGACGACGACGAAGGGACAGCAGAAGCGGGAAGAGTGATGGTGCTCCTACCTCCGTGGTGGAACTGAGCTATCCCGCGACGCATGAGATCACTCTCCCAGCTCAGATCTCGGATATACAGCAGTGCCGGGAAGTGTTCCCTCCTCAGGAGACTCCCGATTTGTTCCCCAAGCATGAAGAATTCTTCCCCGCCGCCCTGCTGCAGATCGTCACGCAGTCGCTTGTCGATGTCGCGGATGCCGATGAACTGTAGCGTTGGATGTGTAGGGAGGAGCACATGCGGTGCGATCCAGTCAGGATGCTGCCAATTCCATTCTGCGTCGGCGCTGCAGATGAACTGCACGAGGTTGGGACACCAGTGTGCTAGAGGAATCGGTGAGGATGGGGCGTGTTGCGTGAGGTGTGCCTGGGGGTGGGTGCCGTGGGCATATGGGGGAAGTGGCGGAGGTGGCGGTGCGGTGAGGTAATGTTCTTCGATGGTGGAAGAGGAGTGGCCGAGTTCGAGTTGGATAAGCTTCGGCCCGTGGACGATAAAGAATTGCGAGAAGCCGGAAGAGGCGTAGGAGAAGTCGGCCGAGAGGACCGAGAGGTTTTCGAGTGAGGGCATGGACCAGGACGCGAGGACAGCGAACGTGGCATTGTCGAGAGTGACTTTAAGAGACCGGAGGGCCGGCAAGGTCAGGTTGATGGTTGCGTCATCGGGCAACGACGCGGGAGATGACGAGAACATCGAATGAAGATGCGTCGAACAAAAGTTCAGCTCGAGGTACTCGAGATTCGCTGCCGTGGTCTCGAGCATAGGCGACATATGCAGATGAAACGAAACGTCGTCATAGTTTGTCCATGAGAGTCGGCGGAGTGAATTGTTCGGGTGGGCGAGCGCAGAGAACAGCTGCTTCGGCGACGCACGCGGGTCGCACACGTCGTCCCGGAAGCTGCGGCGGACGGAGCGGTAGTCCGAATACACTACAAGGCGCGGCGCACAGTCGAGGATCGTCCGGAGATCGGCCGGGTCGCACCGCTCGAGCGACGGTGTCTCAATGTGCAGCCTCCGGATGTACTTGCCATTGCTGGAGGCAAGGAGGAGCGTGGCAAGTGTGCGGGCCTCGGACGCGCGGGAGATCCAGACGAACTCGAAGAGGACTTGTTGCGCAATGACGTACCAGTCTTTGCAGACCAACGTCATCCGGGCTTTTCGGCGCATGGAGGTGCGATAGTTAAAGAGGCGGTGTGGGAAGTGCGTGTGGGAATGGGCGAGGGTGAGGAAGGAGACGGTCGAGGAAGAAGAGTCGGGGAGGGCGCTGGAAGATGTCGCATGACGTAGGATGATGATCCACAGCTCAGGTGGTAGGTGCGGGAGGGGTGTGACGAGATGTGAAGAGTCTGCGGGTGCGAGACGGGGTATGGAGCTGCTGAAGGTGAAGGAAGAGATTGTCAGTCTTCATGGTAACAGCTGACAGAGAACTCGAACTCACCGTTTCGACCCAGGACGTCGAATCGCCGATACCAGCCTGCGTAGTGTCCTCTGTACATCAAAGTTGCCCATCGTAGGTGGTATTCGCAAGGGAAGGAGACGAAAGAAAAGAGTGAAGGGATCGTTGTGGTGCGCTGTCGAGAGGGCCTATTTGCTCACCAAACTCCCCGTAAACGGCGAACTCGATGATCGATCCCACCCTGCACGCCACGTGGTCTTCCACATTTGGGTGGGCACTTCCATTATGGGCCCGGAAAGCGCGGAGGTTGACAATACTGCTGTCAATGCTCGATGCACAACTCCTCTCTCTCTCTCTCAAGTGTTCACGGATGTCATTCATACAATTTGACTCCTGTCTGTCTGCTACCAGCGCTGAAGTAATAATCTTGTACGGAAAATCCAGGAGTCCGCGACAGGTTATGAACAGACAAATCAATTATCACGGACGCCCCCATGCGTTGGCGCGAGCGTTCGAACTGCGCTGTGTGTCCATTCAACTTCTTTTTCTCTGATGATCACATGTGCGTCTCCTGATGGAACACTTCCTCATCCACAGCGTCTCACCTTTGCCTGTGGTGATCGTAAAAACCGGAGGGACACGCGAAAGACGTGCATGACCACGATGCCGTTCGGAGTTCTGGATTCTGGAACAGTCGCACCCTGTGGCAGTCTAAGTATTTCTGATTTCATCTAATTCATCGTTCTTTTCCTGTTCTCTGTTCTAAATCAGCACTCAGCCTCGATCGCGAGACGTCGGGGTTTCCCGCATTGCCTTTTCATAGCCAGCCAATGACCACCATTCGTCGTCTTCGGCTTTCACACCGGTTGGCATATGCGCACTATCAATTTCTCGTCAAGCTTCAGTATCAAGTTAAGTTGCTCACTTATGCTCAATGTTCCGAGGTCATGGCCAACAACAACACGACGACTGTAAGTATACCAATGACAAGAAGCCATGGATCTGCAACGTCGACGACTTCTTTCCACCCCAGATATATCAGTAATGCATATGACTCACGAGGTAAGCCTGCGTCTTGACTCTCCGTTCCATGTTTAATTGATTCGAATCTCGACTGCTAGAACATCAGGATACATAAGTATGCTTACGGTCTTACGGGAAGGCATTCTGGGCCAATTTCAAGCTGTGGGGGTGCCCTTGATTCGACACGAAAGTCGTGATGGCGGCAAATAAGACTCGAGCCTACCTTTGCGAGTCGTTGCATTCCAACAGAGCGTACCTTCGCTTTGCACCTCCACCACGAACACATCCAACTCCGCATACACATATGCATCTCAAGTCTTATCGCAGTGTGCGATGCCATGTGTGCCTATATGATGATACTTATTCCAGGGAGGCGACGAATAACAGGGTACACTTTTTCAAGCGCTCTCGCGGCGGAACCGGCTCGTGGCTTTGTGAATCAAGCCAACGAGGATCTCAGGTTCCATCCTCAGCTTCGATGTCTCGTGATCGGAAGGCCTGACCGACACAATTCACTTCGTTCTCGGGTCCCACATCCCACATTCCCTGTACATCCTGCGTCTTCGAATAGCTGGAATGGTATAAGGGGCAAAGAGACGACGATGATTGGAAGACTAGCTTCCGGGCTCTTGGGATGTCTCTGGAGAGGCAGGATGAAGCGAGGCAAACGCTGGCTCTATCGTTCAGTGTCATTTAATCAATAAGCACGTACATGGGGAACCATGTCGCTTCCCACTACCGTCAGCCATTGTCTCTGCATAAGTAGCTTATTGAAGGACCCAAGCGATATATTCATTGACATTCTAGTGCACTGTACGTACACATAATGAAAAACTTAGTTTCAACTCTTGCCTTGTCTTGTCTCGTCCGCACATCCTTTAGGATCCACTCGGGTCAATAAGTTTCCCGACGTCCCAAGATATCAGCGTCAAGTTCCCGTGATTTCTTCTTGTCGGTTGGCAATTCCTTCTGGAGAAAATAGACAACAGTCTTTGCGACATTGATTCTCCCGGCTATACTGCAAAGAGAAGTAGGACCAGAAACGTAAACCTCTTGATACAACTTTGCTGGAGGCGGTTTTAGTTTGGGTATGTCGTCTTTGCCGTAAACTACCTGTTTGCCCTCGAGAATATCCTTCAGAGGTCCGAAGATCCACTCAAGGTACCTTGGCCGGAACGTCATCCACACCATTCTGAACACGGTTTCATTGAAACAGAGCAGATAGACGGTTCTTTGTTCAATGGACATATCCCTGTAGGAGGTGTAAGAATCCTTATTCATTGTAAGCACAAACTTTCTGAGCCGATCTGCCATGTGCGCGATGAGTTCTGCCACATGTTGCGGAAGGAGTTCGGTTTCACGGTTTGCCTTGGCCTCGATGTCAACAACGGTCTCTAAATCCTCAACTGGAGTGTATGTGAGGCCACCTTGGCCCACTTGTAATGAGTACATGGAACCGTCTGTCCTGGAACGGTATGAACCGAGTCTCAAGTTAACTGAGTAGCGTTTCTGTCCGACGCTTACTTGTCGAATGATCTGATCTCGAGAGGGCTCTCCTCGTTGCTCCGTCCAGAGAGCAGCGATCCAGCTAAGGAAGGATCCCGTACCTGTCGTAGTCACTATCTCATCCACCGGTTTGTGAACAGTTCTCTGAGACGGCGGAGGAACATAGTCAGCTTCGTCTAGCCTCCTGGCATGCGATACAGGCTTCTTGGAAGGCCCTGACGACCCATCTGTGGACTCCTCGTCTGTGGACGAATCTGCAGCCTCGTTTATGGCGTCTGCAGGCTTCTCTGGGCGAGGTCGAAGCACACGAGAGTCTGGATCATTAGGTGTATACGGAGTTGTAAGCAGTTCGCGCATCTCAGCGTAGAAGGTAAAAGCAATGGTACTATCCTGCTGCCGTAAGACACTGAGCATCTGTGTGTCAGGTAGTCGAAGTGCTGTCTCATCCAGAGCCTTCACGGCGCGCATAATGGTGCGAATGTCATGCATCGCCTTGTCCGCAGTTTCCATACCGTCCGTATGCTTGAAATCAATCTCTTTGACTAGTATTCGCAGATGGAGCAGATTTTCACCTGTCCACTTGCTCGCTGATATATTGTGGATCGACTCTTCGGCAATCTTTCGCGACACAGTTTTGAATAACTTGGGGGTGTCGGGATAGAGTGGATGTGGCTTTTTACAGTTCCAAGGCATTCGCCATCCGTCTACCGTGCTACTCATAGCTGATCGCTGGCGAGTGATATGAAAGGATGTGCGAATGTTTGAGGAGGGGAAGTTGTCGAGTGCAGTTCGTGCAGGAGGTTTGGGGCTTTTAAACCACTGGCATGTGAACAATAACGAAGGATTTTTCCAGACGTGTCTGCTGATACTAACGCACTCAAAGTTGATGAGTACGAGAAGAATGAGCCTTTATTACAGCAGTGAATGATGGAAGCCGATAATAAGGCCTTCCAAGCTGTTCATGGATAGAACAAGACAAGACTCGGAGAAGCTCTGATCAAAATAACGAAGGAATATTCCAGACGTGTCTGCTGATATTAACGCACTCATTGATTAGTACGAGAAAAACCAGCCCTTATTGCACCAGTGAATGATGGAAGCCGATAATACTGCCATAAGCAAAGCCTTCCAAGCTGTTATGAGGAGAACAAGACAAGACTCGGAGAAGCTCTGATCAAGGAGTGTTCTTCTGATCTACTACTTATCGCCGCAGTGTTTTGTTACTCTTTCGTCTCAGTCAATTTAGAACATAGAATGTTGTTGAACGCACTACACGTATATTGATGTTCGGAGATGTTCGATAACAACACATGTGTGGGACGACGCCGGTAATGACAATGACAATGTGGCTTTTAGTCAGCTACGAGATATATAAAGCCGTTCATCTCTGATCTTCTTTTTACGACTGCTCAGCACAACTCGTTCACATATAGCCTCAGGATGTCAAGCCCTCCGATTGCCACACCTCAGTCAACCGAGCCTCTTGCCGTTCTTATCGACAATCCATTTACTTCGCTCAAGCGAGTCAATCCTACCGAATGGCGCTCCAACATCTTTGAACTTGTTATGGCCGGTTCTGCTCACCCAGGAGATATGGACGCAGCAAACGACTTCAAAATTCCAGAGTCGGACGAGATAAGCAAGGATCTCAGTTTCTATGCGAAAGACATTGTCAACCTTCTTGGTGAAGCGGAAGAGGTCTCCGCCTCTGATCGCGAGTTCTATATCCAACGCATCCCAGTTATCCTGTCCAAACTTCTCCCCTGGCTGAAATATGCC
>JABCKG010000050.1:38268-50162 GCA_018851835.1 Hypsizygus ulmarius | reverse complement strand
CCCCCCCCCCTTTTGGGGCTAGTCAGAGACAAAAGAAAACCCTGTGCCCGCCGCCCCAGAATGCGCCCCCTATTTTATCTTTGCCCCCCCCCCCCCCCCCCCCCAGTTCCCCATTTTTTAACTTGGCCCCCCGCCCAGGTCCCAGTACATTGGATACCATCGGTGTTCCCTCAACCAAGAAACTTTCAAATACCCCACCGCCCCCGTCAGCTGCAGAGAAGCAATCTGCATATGCGCAGCAACTTGCAGAAGTTCCAGAATTCGCGTCGTATGGCCCCGTGCAGAACAGCAGTCCAACCCCAGCACAATTGACCGAGAGCGAAACAGAATATCAAGTTACGTGTGTGAAGCACATTTTTGCGGAGCATGTCGTGTTCCAGGTAAGGGTCATTGCATTTCTCACTCGGGTGTTGCTGATAATAATTGATAGTTCAATGTGTCAAACACATTGCCCGATACTGTTTTGGAGAATGTCTCCATTATCATGCAGCCTCAAACCGAAGCCGCTGGCTTGACAGAGGACTTTGTAATCAACTTCCCTTCCCTCACCGCTTCGAACTCCCCTGGTATCGTGTATGCCTCATTCACACGAAATGAACAATATGCTCTGGCCTCCTTCCAATGCACACTCAAGTTCCTGAGCAAGGAACTTGACCCATCAACAGGTGAACCGGAAGAAGAAGGTTACGACGATGAGTATCAACTTGAAGAGGTTGAATTGAGCGCTGGTGGAGACTATATCATTCCCAACTATGTTACATTTGGCTCCGAGTGGGACAGGCTACGCTCGGCGCCGAGCGCAACAGAAACATTCGCTCTGTCCGCTATGGATAGTCTCAAAGGTCAGTATTTGAACAACGTTTATACTGTTTTGCTCGTATTTACTCTCGACTTCGAAACACTCTTCAGCCGCTTGCGATTCTATCATCGAGGTCCTCAATATGGAACCGCTGGGTGGGACCGAGTCACCTACCTCGACTTCGGTACACACACTGCAGTTGTCCGGACTTGTGATAGGTGGAGGTGGGAAGGTGCTCGTGCGTTGTCGTATGACATACTCGCAAGGTGCTGGTGTGACGCTAGAACTTGCGGTGCGAGCAGAAAAACAGGAAGCATGCAATCTTGTGCTCGCAGCTGTCGGTGGTTGATAAGAGATCGGCATAGCATTTTATCTGTATCATTCATTAGAACGACGCTTTTTTGTGGGCCTATCTCGGAGTATCTCGAAATAGGAGGACAACGTTGTCGTCGTGTTTTACGTTTTCCATCTTGTCGCTGGTTTCAACTTTCCTTGTCTGCTTACTGATTACGTCTCCCCACCTCCCCGATTATGTGGGGGTTTACAATCAGCCCCGGTTATCGCTGTATTTCCAATGCGACTCTCGCGGGGTTTATTTTCAGATCTTTACCGGTTTGTTGAAGATTGTCTTAAATATCGTATGATACAAGATCGTACCAACTTACATTGCTTCAACTACATATTCAACGCTCGGAAACCTGAGCTGCTTCTGACCATCACATTTGGGACGACGTTCGGCCATGACTGCTTCTATTCCGCCACTACCGACCCCCAAGGTCATTCATGTTGACACCCGAGGCGCCGTAATTTTATCGGAGGAGTCTTTTGAGGTACGAGGCGCGGCGCTCTTCAGGGGTAATAATTCACAGATTCCTAGACCCGAGATAGTCGAGGCATATACTTCCCGAACCACATTGAACCCGTGTCGCACATTGCGGTGGACGTGCGTGCTCATAATTCGTTGATATGGCGTATACTGAACATTCGTATTGATAAACACAGATTGGCGGATCCCTGGCAAAAGTTGTGTATTTTACACGGTCATCAGAACCACCGGCGTCCCCTTCTGTCGCTGCTACGCATGGTTCGACAACCCCGAGCAGCATATTGTCTCCCTGGTCACTTTCACCTTCCGAAAGACCTGCAAATGGGTCGTCACCGACGACACCACCATCCTCCAGCACCAAACACAACGGAGCATTGACCCCACTGGTGCTGGACCCCCATGCGAACGGAAACGGGCTCTCCGGTCTTCATGACGGACTCCTCCGTGATTCCTTCATCCACCGAACCGCCCAGCACTTCCCCGGAGGCTCCCTAAACTTCGAGCGATTCGAAACGGATAACATCCACCAATGCGTCGAGTTCATTCAGTCGCTTATCGAGAGCTCGGCGGCGGCAAACCATGTCTCGATAGAGGAGATGCGGAAGGGCGTGAAGATAATGGCTACCGGCGGTGGTGCACACAGGTTCTTTGAGCTGTTCCGGGACACGCTTCACGTGGAGGTACGGCGGGAAGATGAGATGGATTGTCTTATTGAAGGGCTCAAGTTCATCACCCTCATCCCGGACGAGGTATACTACTTCTCCGACCAGCTCATCCACTCCGTTTCCAACCCGTCCGCTCCTGCTGTTGCCACCTTCAGCTACGCATCGGACACCAATCCCGCGTTATCTGCCACGGATACCAACGGTGTTATGGAACGGCCCAGTCCAAATCCTCCCACGTTTGGGGTGATACTTGAGAACCATCCGACACCGCAATTCCCGTGTTTGCTAGTCAACATTGGATCTGGTGTCTCAATTATCAAGGTGGACGAGGATGGCAAGTTCGAACGTGTCAGTGGAACGAGTCTGGGTGGTGGAACACTTTGGGGTCTGCTCAGCCTTCTGACACCGGCGACGACATTCGATGGTGAGTTTCGAGAATTGCCATTAATGTTCATGGACTGATGACTTGTCGGGTTTCAGAGATGCTTGCTTACTCGGATAGGGGCGATAATTCCACTGTCGATATGTTGGTTGGGGACATATATGGGCAAGATTACAGTCGGCTTGGTTTGAAGTCGACAATTATCGCCAGCTCATTCGGCAAGGTCTTCAAGAAAGGTGGAAAGAAGGGTACTTTCTCGCCGGAGGACATCAGCCGAAGTTTATTGTATGCAATATCCAATAACATTGGTCAAATTGCGTGAGTGTCGTGAAAGCAATTCTGATCAATCACCCTGCTGATTGAAGCATGTTCAAAGATATATGAATGCAGAAAAATATAACCTGGATAGGATCTATTTTGGCGGGTGCTTTATTCGAGGTACGAGTGAAACATGCGATGGACGACCGGAATCAAACTGATTGTCAATCTTAACACAGGGCATGCGGCCACAATCACAACACTTTCGTATGCTATTCGCTTCTGGAGTAAAGGCACAAAGCGTGCCGTGTTCCTGCGACATGAGGGTTTCTTGTGAGTTCCTCTCTTTCCATTCTTCTTGACGCATGTTTCACGCCATGGCAACAGAGGGTCTATTGGCGCTTGGATAAAGAACATCGATCCCGTCGAGAAATAAATTTGAATTTGGAGGTAAGGCCAATCATTTAATGTATGTAAATTAGTACAGTAACCCATGCGCGATTAGATTAATTCTCAAAGATAGACGGATTTTCGCATGTCTGACGCTGCCTGAATGTGGTGCTGGGAGCTATGTGGAGAACTCAGAAAATGATGGACTTACCACCGCCGGGACTATCAGAGCTCTGCAAACACATGACTTGTGAGGATTATGATGCTGACTCGGAGGTTTCCTGTCATGGAGGCCCGTTGAGGATCTAAGACATGGTCTTTATGGTTTCTTTTGGTATCTGAATCATGTCCATGGCGTTTATACCTATCGTACTTCGATTTAGGATTTCCATGATATCGATACTATATCGATGCAGCCCATATGATTCTCGAACATCATTTCATCGTCATAGGACATCCCCAACTGATCAGTATGCTAATTGGGATCTCCATAATTTTTGTAGAGGTAACAATAACCTCCGAGCTTGGATTTGTTGCGCTCGCTGCGCATCGCTTTGATTGTCGACGACGACGACGAGGAGTCTATCATCGTTCAATATCGGCAGCAAGATCGGGAAAACAGAGGACCGGATCTGATAGTAAACGTTAACATGATGATTCATGAAAGCCTTGATCAGACTTTTTCATAAAGAGACGTGGGAAAGTTGCATGCTAAAGTGCAATGGTCTTTGAAAGTTTGTAATATCCCTGGCATCTTGGTTCACCCTTCTCCGACACCAGGATCATCCCCCCGACCTCGCCCATAATGTCCAGTCTTCCCGCCGCCGATTCCCCTAAAGACAAGCTGAAGAAACCAAGGCATCGCCACTCGCCTGCTCAGCTCGCTGCCTTGAATGAGCTTTATGATAAAAACGAGCATCCTGCTCTGGATCTGCGCACCTCTTTGGCAGAACGTCTTGGAATGTGAGCTTTTCCATTCCCCTATCCTTTCGCCATCTTCGTGTTTCCCTTTTAACATACTTTCCTTTTTCTCTCCAGGGAGACAAAGACTGTCAATGCTTGGTTTCAGAATAAAAGGGCCTCGTCAAAGAAAAGGACCCGACCTGTTCCAGTCGATATTCCTCCTATAAATCCTCCAGTAGGATCTACTGTTACTTCTGTAGCATCTCACAGCAGCACCCGCCATCCCTCCGTGTTTGACGACTACCACCACGACGACGACTACTCTCCTATTGATAATCAGCACTCTCGCTCTACATCTTCTGTGCCCCTAGATCACTCTTTGCCACTCTCTTCCTTTTACGCAGGCAACCCAGACCACACCCATTTTCTTTCCGAGACAGATTCGATGCCCCGCCGAATGCGCATGCGTCCCACTGTTGAGCAAACTGACGAGCTTAGAAAATTATACAATGTCAATCCACATCCAACAACTGATCAACGCCAGCTTTTGGCGGAACGCATCGGAATGTATGTATTCATCCTTTCAATTCGGCAGCTATATCCCCATTTACACTGATGTCATTGATTTCCAGGCGCTATCAAAGTATTACCAACTGGTTTCAAAATCAACGCAGCCTTGCAAAAAAGAGAAAGGAAGATGAGGCAGACGGTATAGCCCGCTCTTCTTCGACGTCGTCTTCTGGCGAACTCCAGAATGAGCCCCGCACATATTCGGCGTTCCCTCCGCCATCAAATCACCCATCATTAGGATTTCCTCAGCATGCGGGTCATTCCTCAGCGCCTGTATCCAGATCACACCGCTCCCCCAGTGTTTCTGCATCTCTAGATGGGCGCTCACGAAGGAGGTCGTCGTCCCGGCGCAGTGCCACTCCGTACAGTAGCTCGGTAGCTTCTTTCTCTCGCCCACGACGATCGCGACCTGAACCTTATCAGCTTGAGGCCCTCAAAGATTTATTCACCAAGACGCCTACACCTTCTATTGAAGAGCGCTCTGCTCTCGCTCTTGAGGTTGGGATGTAAATCTCATATGATTATCACTATGCACGTTCGAATTCTGATTTTTGATTGTCTAGGGATATCGGCAAAGTGACAAACTGGTTCCGGAACCTGCGTCAGACGGCCAGAAAGCGTGTTAAGCGCTCTGGCAGCGGCGACGACGAGTACTACGATACCTCCAATCACAACTCGTATTCGACGCCTGCGTCACGTTCTGGTAGTCCGTCATTCGGGTCGTCTTCTCCGTCGTCCTCCATGGACCTTGATGAAGATGATTACGACATGCATGGCATCCACTCCGACATTGGCAGCGAGGATGATTACCAGGAGGCTGTTACCCCTCCACCGGAGCCGGAGGTCTCACTGCCGCCTACATCTACGCCAGCCTCGTCGTCTCGCATATCTGTCAGCCAGCTAACGCTTGCTATCGACCCTGCATCATATGCAGAGTTAGAGAAAGTCTCTGCTACTCAATACTCTGGAATTAAAATTGAGGATGCCCTGCTACTCCTCAGCTTCCACCACCACATCGTGCATTAAACGATGCAACAACAAAAGTTATATTGTAAGTTCTACATCACGTTTCTTTGTTCTCTCCGGCTAATATGTGTGGGGTAGATTTATTTATGTACCACAGACTGTGATTCTCGCTTAAATCTCTGCGACATCATGCTACGCCCTCATCCCCAATCCCCCTTGTCTCACTAATCAATTGTGCTTCTGTTTCACAGTCTCGTTCTACTCGTATTTTTATACGCCCATCTGTTTTTCCTTTTTTCCTTACCCATATGGCCGACCATTAAGGACCTGGACCTGCTTTGTTACTTGTGATGAAACCAAATATGTAGCCCTGTCCCTTACCCCCTTATATCTGTACTGCTTCATCTTGATTCACTAGTATTATCGACCGCGTCGGTGCATGTACTGTATGATGCATGGCCTATTTATGATAATTATTGTGCGACTCGTATGATCAGATCTCTGCGGGCAGTAATGATCGGAGTGATTTAGGTTGATCGCAGATGCCGCCTCGATCAGTGATGGAAGTTGAACGGAAGCCATACATTTCCACCAAGTGACGCATTTCCACGTAGGTCTCCTGAGCATCGACGAGAGGACCATACGTGCGCTCTGTGCGCCGTTCACAGGCATGTCAAGCGGCTGTGAGTAATAAGTATCAACTATCAAATCATCGCCCGTGATCTGTTTCGTCAGAACCTGACTGGCTTCCTTTAATCATGATCAGGATTATCAACTCTCACAGCTTGAGTCCCAAAATACTTATACTCGTCAGGTGAGGGCATGAGTTCGATTAGCCGGGGCTGTGAGTCACTTATCGTTGAATGGTCGACAACAAGGTTCCGGATGGTAAGTGTATACAGCTCTCCTCATAGGCATGCAAATACAGCAGCGGTGACCGTTCCGTAGTTAACTTACATCCCACCGCACATGATGATCCCTCAACACGTATCTGGTCTTCCTATATCTCTGGCGCGGAGAAACATAACAGGAATCTTGCACGGAGCTGGAAAGGCGATATGGATGCGATCCTGATATTTGTACGGTCTACTTTTGCGGATGGTGTTGCTGAGTTCTGACAGGCGCCTGCATACACTGAAGGCTGGTCTCTTCTCGGCGAGTGTAACGGCGTTTATCATCGAAAGTTACAAGACACTCTCGCCCTCGCAGGAAGATACCACAGTCACGCTGCTCGCACAGATATCCCAGCAGCTCGCGACGATGTCCAACGCATCAACGAATGCCACAGCGTCATTCGCATCTGACTTCACACCAGATCCATTCATGCCCTCGACATCTGCATTGGTCTGCAATGCGTTGTGGTTCCTAAGCTTGGGATTCAGCCTCACCTGCGCGCTTTCAGCAACCCTTGTCGAGCAATGGGTTCGCAACTACCTCCAGGCTACCGAAAGCCGGCCCAGCCCGCACGAGCGCGCGCGAATCTGTGCATACCTCTACCAAGGCCTAGAAAAGTTCAGGATGGCAGCACTGGTCGAAGCAATTCCGATGCTTCTCCACATCTCCCTCCTCCTCTTCTTCGCAGGGCTCGTAGAGTTCCTGCGCCCAATAAACGCCGTCATGAGCAGCCTTACGCTCGGGATGCTTATATTCTGTATGGCGCTGTACGCGCTGGCGACGGTCATCCCGATCTTCCGGAGTGACTGCCCATACCTCACCCCGCTGTCCGGCGTATGGTGGAAACTGCTCAAAATCCTTCGCTTGCTCAAGCGTCAGGATATGGACGGCGATATTATCGTGATCTCGGGGTCGATGGCCAAAGCTCGCGAGGCCGATGCCCTTGAGATCTCCCCGAAACGGGATCAACGCGATCTAATGGCGATGTCGTGGACTTTGAAGAATCTTCGCGAGGATGTCGAACTTGAGGCGTTTATCGAGGTTATACCCAGGGTTGTCGCAGGGTTCGATTATAGTGCCAAGCTGCTGCTACACAAGCTCTTATACCACGAAGACTTGGCCGTCCGACTGGGACACCGCATACCCCGTCTCCTCATCTCGTGTACTGGCGGCGTTCTTGACCCAATGCATGGTCAGAGACGGGCAACGACCTGCCTTGCAGCGATATGGTCTCTCAACATGATGACCGTGCATACAGATAGTACCCAGTCATCTTCCCCTGTTCTATCCCGAGAAATCCCTCGTTTTGATGAGCGCACGTTACGGGATATGCGGACAGTCAAGATTGAGCTACCGGCTGTGGAGGAATATGCTATTTCGGCTATGATGGTTGTCGCGCGAAGTATTCTTGACATGTATGTTGAGCAGACGATTCAGAAGGAGCTTGAGTTGGAAGAATTTACGCACTCGTTCAGCAAGGAGACGGCAGCTGCTAGACATACAGCAATTCCACAGCCAGGCAAACCAGCGACCATTCTGAGCAGAATCTCGAGGACGTCCGAGTCTTTGCAGAAGTACTTCGATTCTGGCAAAGCAGTCGATGCATCGCTGCCTTTTATATCCTTTGCGGCGCTTTTTTCAAATATGAGGAAGCTCCAAATGATGATTACATTCCCACCAGACAACGTAGACCCATTGGAGCTTGCGCACAAAACGCTCACAGCCATCCGGCGTTTCCGCAAGCTCCTAAATCAAGCAGGATTCTCATTAACCGTGGACTACGCTTTGTGCTTCCTCACGAGCCGTTCGCTCCTACACGAGGCATTCAACACCATCCGCCGCATATTCCTCAAGATCGATTTCAGCCTTCCCGTATCCACCGACTCACAGCTCCGTCTCGTGACCCTCCTGGACGAGGCTCTCGAGTCCGACTCGGGGGGCGGAACACGTCTCCCCCAAAGCATCATCAACATCATCCTAGGCCTCACGCGCGCCATAACCGACCCAACGTGTGTGCTGAAGGCTAAAAACATCATTACGCGGTGCATGAGGTTCTTCCCGAGCGAAGACGAGGCGCAGAAGGCGCTCTCGGTGCTTGACAAGGCACTGCCGACGCCACCGCCGACATCGGAGCTTTTCTCAGAGCATATGTATTCGAATACTAAGCTTGACAGGGGGTTGGTGACGCCGCCCGGCATGCGAGATCGAGCTGTCGCGGTGAATAGTGCGAAGGTTGCGCTACCTTTTCGGAAATATGAGATGGCATAGGTGGAACTGCAAGTGCTAGGACATTTTTTTTGGAAACAGATTACAATCCGGTGTATGACTCCAAGGAGGACATGGGATACTCTGTCGTCACAATCAGGGGAAGCTCATCTTGCGGCAGAGGATGCCGTTGCAGGTGGGCGTGAAATGTTTGCAATTCGGCTGATTCAAAGCCAATTGCCAGGATGCATTCGCAAAGTGACCTTCGGGGTAGCGGGTGGTGTCATTACATATGAACTATGGTGGGTGTACTAAGCATTATTATTAGCGAATAGATAATGCCAAAACATCTGCTCGCACTGTCTGGGTTGAATCGTCCAAAAGCAAAGAGTCCGAAAATAGCAACATGTACAGCAGCACTCTACAAAAATATAAGATGTTTTTTTTTGCGCCTCCAGGAATCACCACGTCCGGTTCACGGCGCAGTCCGCGAGCACGTCTAGTGCGATTTTGGTGTCGCTGTCCGGCAGCAGCTGCAGGACTTCTCGGGCCTTGTCTACGTAGGATTGGGCAAGAAGTCGCGTGCGTTCTATACCTGAAGATCTGGAAACGTAGCTGACAGCCTGTGGTGGTGGTGAGGATATGGGGTAAGAAAAAGTCGTCGGGAGGGTGTAGGTGACCTCTTACAAGTTCTATGTCACCATCGTCAACAAAGTTCCGTTGTATTAGCGGTCGCAGTTCTGGGTATTCTTCGCCGGCGAAAAGGGCGGGACCGGTCGCCAGTCCAGGCGTCAGGTTTTCTCCTCCGGATTCATAATCGAGGGTATCCTCCACAAGCTTGGAACAATAAGAATCCATACAGACTTTTGATCAACAGAACAGAGGAATACCTGATATGCGATGCCCAAGTTCCGACCATAAGCATATGCGACGTCCTTCCACACCTCACCCTCCCTACACCCACCCAGCACAACCGCCGCCCTCGCCGACTTGGCCATCAGACTCGCCGTATTCAAATATGTCTTCCTCAGATATATATCCCACGCATCGTCCAGCGTCTTCATGGCCCCCGCCCGACAACCCAGACTCGGGCTCTCCATCCCCTTCATCCTCAGCATCTCCCCCTCCACAATATTTGAAATCACACCCGCGACCAGCTCCACCACCTCGCTCTCCCCGAGCCGTGACAGTGCCGCACTCGCGCGCCCAAGTAGAAAGTCCCCGCCGAGGATGGTGAGCTTGTTCCCGAACCCCTCGTCGGTATCGCGCGGCGCGGTTACGTCGTCGTGCACGTCGTCGTGCAGCCGAGAGGCGATGTGGATCATCTCCACGATCTGTGCAAGACGGAGCTGGACAGGGAGAAGGAGCGGCGGGGACGCGAGACGTGGGATCGGGTGTTTAGTCGCCGGTGGTAATGGTGGTGGTGGTGGTGGTGGTGGTGGTGGTTGATGCATCCCAGGACGACGCAGCTCGAACACGTCTTCGAACGAAGCGGTGTTATTGGGCATACTGGGGTGCCAGTTGTTCAGCACGTCGGGGAGCTTCAGCGGCCGGTCGAGCTCTTCCGAAAGCCCTGTCTCCGCTTCGCTCACCGCAGCCCTGCGCTTTTCCTCCCAATTCCGACCCAGGCCATTCGTTGCATGCGAGAATAGGAGCACGATGAGAGAGCGCAGCTGTTTGGATGGATGCAGGAAGTAATATCGCGCTATGTCGCTGAGACCTGGGTGCGCGGAGCCAAGTAAACCGAGAAGGCTCCCGCGCAGGTGCGTCAGCTCGGGGGCGACGAGGGCATAGGGATCGGGACGGGGTTTCTTTGGAGGTGAAGATATGGGTTCATGGTGTATTGGGAAAGGTTCGGCTCTCGTCCTTGCGTGCTCGTGCTCGTGCTCGGCTTTCTGGGCCTGAACGCTGTAATGACGAGATCTGCAGCACCGCGTGACTGGTTGGTTTTGGAAGGAAAATGTTTTCTGAACAGATGTGCATGTCCAGCGTCGCATTGCAATTGTCGCCTGGACGTCGTTCAGAGCGACTGCGGGAGATGAAGAGAAGGGAAAAGAAAGGAGAAGGAACTGGCCGGCGCGACGACCCCCGGTGCGAGTTGGCCAACCACGACAATGCGATTCAAATTTCGCAGATCGAATGATGACGCGACAATTCCCGCGGCGGAATCACTGAATCGTTCTTTCCAAAGTTTCGTTTCCAATCTGCTCGTATTATACACCCGCTTCGTGTCGCGGGAAGTCTAAGTATCTAGTTAATAAATACAGGATGGCGTGAAAGCGAGTTTTTTGTGCAGAGGTTCCGAGAAAGGCGGGTACCGGTCGAAATAAGTTGGAGAAATAAAGTACATGGATAGTGTATGTCATATGCAAAGCGAGGGTCAGGAATCATGTCTCGAAAGGAAAAGGAAGGGCTACGTTTTTGGAGAGTGCAGAGTGTAAACCCATTGCCCGCGTTACGTCCGAGGTGGCGGGGACGTGGTGGTGGACCCAGGAAGCGTTGGTCTCGCCACAGCTAGGAATTCTCTGAACCTGCTCAGAGGTTTTGCCAGATGTGACGCAAGTATCCTTCCCTGTATGCAAGCAAAGGTATATGAGACGAAGAAGACACAGTTTCAACCCAAAACTGAACCACTGACCTTCGTCTGCAGCTCCTCCCAATCCACGTCCGACGTCGAGTTCAGCGCAAGCAGCATAAGCGGCACACGGTCCTTCTCCTCATCGCCATTCACCTCCTCCTCCGCCGTCTCCGTCACATCATCAACAGGCAGCACCAAGATCCGCCCAAGCTACCATGCGAAACAAAACAAAAAAAAAGGTGTCTCGTTAACGCGCGAGAACGAACGTAGTGCAAAAGTACCTGAGTTACCTCGCTGTCGACCATGCCAAAGTCCTGCTCCTTCCTCGTCTCCTGCCACACCTCCATCGCAAGCCCCACGATCACGCGAATCTCGTCCTTCGGGCGGTGCGGGTCCGACGCGGCGGAGATCAGCTGCCCCGTCGGCGTTAGGAGGACCGCGGTGTGCAGATGCGGCAG